>CAJVGC010000001.1:68503342-68549142 GCA_910822075.1 Senecio squalidus | reverse complement strand
TGACATCCTTAGACTGGACGGTGTGGGGCTTTAACATCGCAACAACGCCCGCCACATAGGATTGACAACGCCCCACAACGCCCTTGACCACACCGTGGGGGGCGTTGTCCTCCAAAAAATTGCAGTGGCGTTTTAGCTACAACGGCGTGAGCAACGGCAGAATTTTCTAACGGATCTTTTTTTTTTAAAACCTTTATAAATACCATTCATAAACACACACAAAAACCACAAACAATTTTTCTTTCTCTCTCAATTTTTATAACAAAAACACACACAAAATTTTATAAAATGTCAAGTTCGTCAAGTTCGTCAAGTTCGGATGAAAATTCAATTGTAGCCGAAACGATTAGAGCCGTTGTTAGGTACGCATCACAACATATCGAAAGACCAATCACTAGAAGAAGAACCGTCATAGAACGTAACCGTGAAGAAGCTAACACACTACTAATGGAATCTTACTTTTCTCCGGGTTGCACCTACAACGACGAACAATTTACCCGTCGTTTTCGAATGAGGAGGGAGCTGTTTCTCAGGATATGCCACGATTTTGAAAACAATTTTGAGTATTTTAGGCAACGGCTTGATGCTAGAGGAAGGGCTGGGTTTACACCGATTCAGAAATGCACCTCCGCCATACGACAACTTGCTTTTGGCACTTGTAGTGACATGTGGGACGAGTATTTAAAAATGTCCGAAAGAATTTCACGTGACTCTCTTGCCTACTTTTGCGAAGGTCAATTTTTAACCTTTACATTTTTAATTAGTTTACTTTAAAACTTATTTGTACTTAAAATGTAATAATATCTGAAATAGGTGTGGTTTCTTTATACGGCAAGAGATATTTATGCCGTCCTAGTTGGAGCGACATACAGCAGATTACGATGGTTCATGATGGAAAACACAATTTTCCCGGTATGCTAGGCAGTTTGGATTGTATGCATTGGGAGTGGGAAAATTGTCCCGTGGCTTGGCATGGTCAATACCATAGGGGTGATCACGCTCACCCTTCCATTATGTTAGAGGCTACGGCCTCTACTGATTTGTGGATATGGCATGCATTTTTTGGGATGGCTGGAGCGAATAATGACATCAACGTCTTGGATCAGTCACCTTTTTTTCAACGACATTGTGAATGGGACGGCTCCCGAACAGTCGTTTATTGTTAACGACACAACCTACAAATACGGGTATTACCTCGTTGACGGTATTTATCCAAAATGGCCGGTGTTAATAAAGTCTTTCAGGGAAAGAGACGAATTAAACGAGAAGCGTAACCATTTAAAAAAGCCCAGGAATCTTCAAGAAAGGAACGGGCTTTTGGAGTGTTGAAAAAAAAAGTGGCATATAATTAAAAACCCCGCAAGAGCTTGGAGTTTAGAAAAAATTAGAAACGCGATGTACGCCGCTATAATTCTTCATAACATGATTTTGGAAGACAAAGGTAAGGCGTATTGTCAAGCTAATTATGATGAGAATGCCACCGAACCAGAAGTCCAGATTAGTTTTCAAGAGAAACAACAGAACATACGTGACATGCGTGACGAAGGTACCCATCACAGTCTGTTAGCCGATTTGATTGAACATGTCTGGTATTACCGCCCCCGAGGAAACAACGATGAAGATGAAGATTGAAGTGTTTTTTTTTTAAATTGTATTTTTTTAACGTATTTTTGTCACACCCCGCTAAAGCGGAACGCAGGATGTGAAGAGCAATAGCATTCGATAGCAAGATATAGATAAACGCCAAGTTATATTAAATAAAAGTTACAACAAGGTTTACATAATTGTTTTTAAAATATCGATTACATATCCGAATTCAAAATAGGGTGTTCATAACCAAACCACCCAAACCCATCCCGTTCTTGAAGTCATCAGCCCCAAGCGTAAAGTCATCAGCACATGCTTACTCGTTTCCTGAAAATACGAGTCAAGTGTTAACTACGGGAGGCGTAGTTAGTGAGCTACAAAGTTTTAGTAAAGCACAAGTTTTCAAATTGAAATCGCATAACCATGCATAGAGTATCGCATTCAAAATAGTTGTCACATAAAAATGTATAGAGTATAGCATTTATGTTTATAGGCATTGACCACATAGCGCGACTATGTGACAATCCTAAGTTTGCCCAATGATCGTTGCTAAGCCTAAAGCCTACCCATTTAGTATTATGCACCATCGTTATAAGTCGTTGTGGTGAGGGTCAATCTACCCTAATAGCGCTATCCATATCTACTAACGGTCCTTTCCAAAGGGATTAATAGCAACTAATGTCCTTGGTAGTTTTCGGGAGTTTTCAATGGTTTCTCACGTCCATGTTGTACAAAGTCCGCAACATGACGATCGATAGTTTTAGTCATTGGCAAAAATAGCTTTCGTGTTCTCGGCATTGGTGGCAAAACCCTCAACAATGCCGGCAAAATAGTTATTCATATAAGCATCCAAGATAACAAAGTATTTCATAATAGCTTTTCAAAGTATTCAAGTGTTTTCATAAAAGCATTCGAGTATCAAATAGTTTTCGTTTTGCAATCAAGTATCAAAGCGTTTATCAGCTTAAAATAGTGTTTAAGCCTAAGACTCGCATTTCACCCCAAAAAGTATTAAAAGCGTTTAAAAGAGTAGGGGTTTGTAACTCACTGTTTGCGAAGATCGTAGCGTGCTCGGAAAAGGTTGAAAAGTGCTCGGAATCACCGGAATCCTATTTTTATACCAAGTTTTGGCGTAAGTAATATTGTTAATTAGTTCATACAATCGTTAGTCAACGAGATGCTTATGTTATAAGTGTTTGTAATTCGTCTCACAAAAATCGGGCAGCGCTTCCGCGCTATAGTTTCTAAATCCAATTTTTGACACTTTCCCGCTTACAATTTTTACGACACTAATTATATTAATTCATCAAGCATATTAATATGTTAACATGTCCAAATAGTCATTTTATACTCAAGTTTAAGCTTATTACAGATTCTTTAACACGGTTTTAAGTAATAAGCTCTAGATCACGTCTTATACCGAAAATGACAATTTTTCTGCAAACTGATCGTCGAATGCGCCGCCATTCACCTGAATCGTTTTTAGCTTAAAAATCGTTATTTGATGGTAGATTTCGACATGCAATAGTTAAAACATTAAAATACTTGATAGTTTACAGTTTTTCTTGGATCTTTAACAACAAAATCAAAGATCTAAACATCCATTTTATAAAAACCCGTTTTGTTATGTAAATCACCTTAAAACTTTATAAAAACATGTTTTTGTGTGTTTGATCTCACATGCAACGATTTATTTTAGTAAAAATAGAAGATCTAAGAGCTTTTACCGAAGAGAAATAGGTGGATGATGATATGTTGGAGATCCTAGCTTCAAATGGGTGGAAAATGTGTGTTTTGACCCGTAAGATGAATGCTCCTTCCTTCTTCTTGATTATGAACGATTTTTGGGTGTTTGTTATGGTGATTTTACTGTGATTTTGTGGTGTTTAATCTCTGTAAATGAAGAGTGTGTGTGTGTTTGGGAGAACTTTGCAAAGAGAGAGTGAGAGAACTAGTAAAAGTGTGTTTGTATGTGTTTGTGTGTTTGTGTTTTGTGTTTAATAAGTGTTATATGGTTGTCAAATGGTGTTTACTGGACTTTTAAAAGAGCTATGGGCTCTAAAAACCTGGACCAAATCGTTGGTTTGGGTTTTGGTCCGTTTAGTTAAATTTTACAAAAACACAAACATTGCTGAACTAGCCCCGAATGCGGCGCCATTGGGACTACAGGCGGCGCATTCGGGCTTGTTTCAGCCTTGTTCGTTTTTCGTTTGTTCCATTGTTAAGCGTTTTCGTTAGTTGAAAGTTTCCGGTTATTTTAGATAGGAACTTAGACAAGTTCACTAAGTGTTTACTTGGTATTAGGATTCATTTAAGTGATTCCGATCCCGATCGCGCTTAAAGATTTAAATAAAGTAAACTTTCGTTTAAGAGTTTTGCGTGAGTTACAACGAACTTAGCTTAAGAGTTATGTCTACGCAACCACATAGCACATAAAATTAGTCATAACGGGCATCAAAATAAACACTTAGAAGTTATAAGTTAGCGTTCTCGACCTTAGTTTAGACGGTTGTCACATTCTCCCCACGTTGAAAGAATTTCGTCCCGAAATTTCAACTTGTGGTATTCGTTGTGGGAGAAGTGAAGAGATGAGGATACTTAAGCAACATTTGATCCTCTCGTTCCCAGGTATATTCGGGGCCTCGTTTTGCGTTCCATCGTACCCTCACTATGGGGATTTTACTATGCCTTAGTTTCTTAGTTTCGCGATCTATGATTTCAATCGGTTCCTCGACAAATTGGAGTTTCTCATCTAGCTGTACTTCTTCCAAAGGTGTGATGAGTGTTTCGTCCGATAGGCACTTTTCAATCTCGAGACATGAAAAGTGTTATGCATGTTACCGAGCTCTTGCGGTAGTTCTAAACGATATGCTACGGGACCTACCCTTTCGAGTATTTCAAATGGTCCCACATATCTTGGGCTAAGTTTTCCTCGCTTTCCGCGGCGTATTGCACCTTTCCAAGGTGACACCTTTAGAAGTACTTTGTCGCCGACTTGAAATTCTAGATCCTTTCTGCGCATATCAGCATAGCTCTTTTGACGACTCCTCGCAGTCTTAAGTCTTTCCTTAATCGTTGTGATCTTATCAATCGTTTCTTGCACTACATCCATGCTAATTAGTTGTCGATCTCCCGGTTCCAACCAACACAGTGGAGATCTGCATTTCCTTCCGTAGAGAGCTTCAAAAGGCGCACATTTGATGCTAGCATGGTAGCTGTTATTGTAAGAGAACTCTATTAGCGGTAAGTGGTTATCCCAACTTCCTCCGAAGTCGATAACGCATGCCCTCAGCATGTCCTCTAATGTTTGTATAGTGCGCTCGCTTTGACCATCGGTCTGTGGATGATAAGCCGTGCTTAAGTCCAATCGTGTGCCAAACGACTCTTGGAATGCCTTCCAGAATCTGGAAGTGAAGCGAGTATCCCTATCCGAGATGATTGACGTGGGTATTCCGTGACGTGTCACTACCTCGTTGATGTATATTTGGACAAGTTTTTCTACGTTAAAACTTTCCTTAATCGGAAGGAAGTGTGCTGACTTCGTTAGTCGATCTACTATAACCCAGATCATATCGTTACCCTTTGATGTCCGAGGTAACTTTGTGACGAAGTCCATTGTGATTTGATCCCATTTCCACTCGGGAATTTCAGGTTGTTGTAGTAATCCGGAGGGTTTTTGGTATTCAGCCTTCACTTTGGCGCAAGTGAGGCATTTCTCTACATATAAAGCAACGTCTCTTTTCATTCCAGGCCACCAATAGTGTTCCTTGAGGTCCTTATACATTTTGCTTGACCCTGGATGAATGGAATATCGCGTTCGGTGTGCTTCATCCATAATGGTCTTCCTTAATTCGTTAGTCGTAGGAATCCAGGCTCGATCCTTAAAATAATAGACGTCGTCGCCCTTCCTCACAAAGTCCTTGTCGTGATTGTGCAAGGTTTCGACCTTTATGTTATCTGCCTTCAAAGCCTCATGCTGGGCACTTGCTATGCGCGTTCTCAAATCGGATTTAAGGTAAATTCCTAATGCACGTACTCGAGTCGTCTGTTGCCTCTCCTTCCTACTCAGGGCATCTGCTACGACATTCGCTTTGCCAGGGTGATACTTAATATCGCAGTCGTAGTCGCTAAGGAGTTCCAACCATCTCCTTTGCCTCATATTGAGTAGCTTCTGATCTAGTATATGTTGCAGACTCCTATGGTCTGTGAATACCGTGCATTTGGTTCCGTAGAGGTAATGTCTCCAGATTTTTAGTGCAAAAATTATCGCTCCTAGTTCTAAGTCGTGTGTAGCGTAGTTGACTTCGTGTTTCTTAAGTTGTCGCGATGCATAAGCTATGACCTTATTTCGCTGCATCAATACACAACCTAATCCTAGGTTAGATGCGTCACAATAAACTACGAAGTCTTCGTTTCCCTCGGGAAGAGTTAAGATCGGAGCGTTGCACAGTTTCGTTTTCAGGATATTGAAGGCTTGTTCTTGAGCATCTCCCCAGTTGAACTTCTCGTTCTTTTGTGTTAACTTTGTTAGGGGTTTAGCTATCTTAGAGAAATCCTGGATGAATCGCCGATAATACCCAGCCAATCCTAAAAATTGGCGGATTTCTGTCGGACTTTTGAGAGCTTCCCAGTTCTTTATTGCCTCGATTTTTGATGGGTCAACGTGGATTCCAGATCCATTGACTACGTGTCCGAGAAATTTTACTTCACGTAGCCAAAATTCGCACTTAGAGAATTTTGCGTAGAGCTGTTGTTCCTTGAGTAATTCCAACAATAGTTTTAAGTGTTCTGCGTGATCTTCCTTGTTACGCGAGTAGATTAAGATGTCGTCGATGAATACAATCACGAACTTGTCTAGATACGGTCGGCATACCCTATTCATCAAATCCATGAATACTGCCGGTGCATTTGTGAGTCCAAATGGCATTACCAAGAATTCGTAGTGTCCGTATCTAGTGCGGAATGCGGTTTTTGGTATATCATCTTCTGAAACCAACACTTGGTGATATCCGGACCTTAAGTCAATCTTTGAAAAGTAGGTTGCGCCTTGCAGTTGGTCGAAAAGGTCGTCGATTCGTGGAAGAGGATATCGGTTCTTGACGGTTAGTTTGTTCAACTCTCGGTAGTCGATACACATGCGAAACGATCCATCCTTCTTCTTTACGAATAGAATCGGCGCGCCCCATGGTGATGAGCTTGGTCGGATAAATCCTTTATCCAATAATTCTTGAACTTGGTTGGATAATTCCTGCATCTCAGTCGGAGCTAGTCGATATGGCGTCCTTGCCACCGGTGCCGCTCCAGGAATTACCTCGATTCTAAACTCTACTTGCCTCTGAGGTGGTAGTCCAGGTAGTTCTTCGGGAAATACTTCCGGATAGTCTCTAACTATCGGTACATCCTTAAGGTCTACTGCTTTTGCCTGTTTGTCCTTTATGTTCACTAATAACGCAAAGCAGCCCTTATTCAAGTACTTGCGCATCTTCATCACCGATATAAGCTTCGAAGTCTGGCCCGGCCTATCTCCTTGTACTATCAATTCCTTTCCATCTCCTAATGGCATTCGTATCGTCTTATCTAAACAAAATATTTTCGCGTCTCGGATGGTTAACCAGTCCATTCCTATTACTACGTCAAAGCTCTTAAGTTCGATGGGGATTAGGTCTATTTCGAAAGAGTGGTTAGCTAGGGTTATTGTGCAATTCTTAATTACGTCACTAGCTTGGTATTCCTGACCATTTGCGTATTCTACCGTAAATGTTTCACTTAGGGGTTCGGTTTCTAATGCAATCAAGGGCCTAAACTCTAGGGACACAAAACTTTTGTCCGCGCCTGAATCAAATAGTACTGAGGCATAGTAGTTGTTAAGGAGAAACGTACCTGCAATCACCCGGGGGTCGTTTCTTGCCTCTTCGGCACCAATCGCGAAGGCTCTTCCACGGCCTTGTCCCCCATCGTTTCCCCTTTGATTGTTCTGGTTTTGGTTCTGCGGAGGGTTTTGATTGCGATTCTGGTTTGGGTTTCGGGCAGGGTTTAGCCTAGGACAAGCATTTCGATAGTGATCCCTACTACCGCACTCATAACATTCTCCCTGGCGAGGCCTATCGTTCTGTTGTGGCCTCCCAGCTTGTCGTGGTCCTTCATTCTGCTGCCTTTCCGCCTGCTGCGGTCCAGCATTCACGGCCTTACAGTGTCGGGTCCAGTGACCGAGGCGGTTGCAGTTGGTGCATGACCGACATTCACCTCCGTGGTGATAACCGCACCTATCGCATTTTGGTGCCTTTCCCTGGTAGCCGGTGTTCTCTGCCGTAGCAACTCCGTAGTTCCTTACCGTTCTAGCCTTCTTGTTAAACCGTTCCTTTTTGTTCCCCGATGTGTCCTCAACCTTACGCTTTCCCTTTGCGTCCTCTGCACCCGGCTTTGATATTCCTCCATTCCTTATCCAATCCTGGGTTAGGCGATTGGCCAAGCTCACAGCTTGCTGCATCGTGGTTGGCTCGGTAGCTGTCGCCATAGCCCTGATCTCGGGCGAGAGTCCCCAAATGAAGTGCTCAATTCGCTTGTCCTCGGGGGTTACCAATTCAGGTACTAGGTTTGCGAGTTCATGAAATCGCGCGACGTAGGTGTCGATGTCAGTTCCTACCATGGAGTGATTCCAGAGTTCGTTCTTAAGCCTCTTCAAGATCTCCTTGGGACAGTATTCGATTATCATCAGTTCCTTGAACCTTGCCCATGGCATGTTATATGCCGCGTCCGGACCTCGGATCTGAAGTTGACTGTTCCACCAGGTTAGGGCTCGCCCCTGAAGCATGCAGGAAGTGAATTCCACCTTCTTGTTTTCAGCGCACTGGCTGATCCTCAATACGACTTCAATACTATCGATCCAACGCGATAGTCCGATGGCGCCCTCAGTGCCATGAAATTCCTTTGGCCTGCACGATATGAAGGTCTTGTAGCTACAACCTTGGTTGTTCCCCTGGTTGTGGTTTCCCTGATTGTTATTTTCCCGGTTGTTGTTTCGTTGGTTGTTGTTTCCTTGGTTGTTGTTATTCTGGTTGTTGTTATTCTGGTTGTTGTTATTTCCCCTTGGTCCTCCCTGGTGGATACCGGCGTTGATTCGGGCTATGATGTCAGGTATTGCCTCGTTCAAACGGGCGTTGATCCTCTGGACAATGCGCTCATCGTTGTGTTCGGCCATTTTCCTACACAAGAGAGAACTCGGATTTAGGACTTTGATATATCACTTTAGATTCATATAATGGGAAATAACAAGAACAACAACAATCGTAATTATAATCCGTCCATTTTATATATATCGCTCAAAATTTGATGTTCTTACAAAATCCAACATCATCGACTATTGTCGTACATCACAAACCAAACATAAAGTACTACGCTTACAATCCTTCATAAACTACATGTTCTGCTTACCATCCAAAAGATATCTTACAACAACCTCTAAACCTTAATTACAACCAAAACAACCATAAGGAATACTAGTACTATGTTAATCAGCATCAAGTTGCGTGCTGCTCGAATTGCCTTCCGTGCCGTTGCCTTTGTGCGTAACACCTCGGTGTACAAACCACGTATCTGGTGGGAGTGATCTCTCACGACTTGTGTGTATCCGCGGAGGTCGGCGGACATGTTACAAAGCGCTTGAATTTCCTCAGGAGTCAATCCGCGCTCAGGGGGTGATTGTGGCGTAGTTAGCTGAGGTCTCGAGCTACCCTCACCGTCCCGACGGAGGATAGGTAAGGTGAGTGGTGACGATTGCTGACTCCTAGAGCGTGACTGGGATTCGTGAGAGTGTTTGGTTTCGCTGTCTGACGTTGCTATCTCTTTCCCTCTCGACATACCCTAAATCGATAACGCGTTAGTTCGAAGATACGGCTCATGTTAGTGTTAGTAAAAAGCTGAGCACATAGAGTATCTTAAGTATAGCATCTAGGTCTGTGTGGGCCTGACTTCAAGAATTCCCGGGGAGGTTCGTTTAATGTTTTACCAATCCCGTTCCGGCATAACTTAGTCCAAATTATTCATAGGTGATCAGGCTACGAATAATTCAAGTTAAACAATGCCTTCACGTTTTGGTTCAATAAAATCTTTCGTTTAGAAATTGGTTATAGTTTGATTTTTGAAAAATCGGTATTCACTATAACCTTGCGCTCTGATACCAAGTCTGTCACACCCCGCTAAAGCGGAACGCAGGATGTGAAGAGCAATAGCATTCGATAGCAAGATATAGATAAACGCCAAGTTATATTAAATAAAAGTTACAACAAGGTTTACATAATTGTTTTAAAATATCGATTACATATCCGAATTCAAAATAGGGTGTTCATAACCAAACCACCCAAACCCATCCCGTTCTTGAAGTCATCAGCCCCAAGCGTAAAGTCATCAGCACATGCTTACTCGTTTCCTGAAAATACGAGTCAAGTGTTAACTACGGGAGGCGTAGTTAGTGAGCTACAAAGTTTTAGTAAAGCACAAGTTTTCAAATTGAAATCGCATAACCATGCATAGAGTATCGCATTCAAAATAGTTGTCACATAAAAATGTATAGAGTATAGCATTTATGTTTATAGGCATTGACCACATAGCGCGACTATGTGACAATCCTAAGTTTGCCCAATGATCGTTGCTAAGCCTAAAGCCTACCCATTTAGTATTATGCACCATCGTTATAAGTCGTTGTGGTGAGGGTCAATCTACCCTAATAGCGCTATCCATATCTACTAACGGTCCTTTCCAAAGGGATTAATAGCAACTAATGTCCTTGGTAGTTTTCGGGAGTTTTCAATGGTTTCTCACGTCCATGTTGTACAAAGTCCGCAACATGACGATCGATAGTTTTAGTCATTGGCAAAAATAGCTTTCGTGTTCTCGGCATTGTTGGCAAAACCCTCAACAATGCCGGCAAAATAGTTATTCATATAAGCATCCAAGATAACAAAGTATTTCATAATAGCTTTTCAAAGTATTCAAGTGTTTTCATAAAAGCATTCGAGTATCAAATAGTTTTCGTTTTGCAATCAAGTATCAAGCGTTTATCAGCTTAAAATAGTGTTTAAGCCTAAGACTCGCATTTCACCCCAAAAAGTATTAAAAGCGTTTAAAAGAGTAGGGGTTTGTAACTCACTGTTTGCGAAGATCGTAGCGTGCTCGGAAAAGGTTGAAAAGTGCTCGGAATCACCGGAATCCTATTTTTATACCAAGTTTTAGCGTAAGTAATATTGTTAATTAGTTCATACAATCGTTAGTCAACGAGATGCTTATGTTATAAGTGTTTGTAATTCGTTTCACAAAAATCGGGCAGCGCTTCCGCGCTATAGTTTCTAAATCCAATTTTTGACACTTTCCCGCTTACAATTTTTACGACACTAATTATATTAATTCATCAAGCATATTAATATGTTAACATGTCCAAATAGTCATTTTATACTCAAGTTTAAGCTTATTACAGATTCTTTAACACGGTTTTAAGTAATAAGCTCTAGATCACGTCTTATACCGAAAATGACAATTTTTCTGCAAACTGATCGTCGAATGCGCCGCCATTCACCTGAATGCGGCGCATTATGGCAAAATCGTTTTTAGCTTAAAAATCGTTATTTGATGGTAGATTTCGACATGCAATAGTTAAAACATTAAAATACTTGATAGTTTACAGTTTTTCTTGGATCTTTAACAACAAAATCAAAGATCTAAACATCCATTTTATAAAAACCCGTTTTGTTATGTAAATCACCTTAAAACTTTATAAAAACATGTTTTTGTGTGTTTGATCTCACATGCAACGATTTATTTTAGTAAAAATAGAAGATCTAAGAGCTTTTACCGAAGAGAAATAGGTGGATGATGATATGTTGGAGATCCTAGCTTCAAATGGGTGGAAAATGTGTGTTTTGACCCGTAAGATGAATGCTCCTTCCTTCTTCTTGATTATGAACGATTTTTGGGTGTTTGTTATGGTGATTTTACTGTGATTTTGTGGTGTTTAATCTCTGTAAATGAAGAGTGTGTGTGTGTTTGGGAGAACTTTGCAAAGAGAGAGTGAGAGAACTAGTAAAAGTGTGTTTGTATGTGTTTGTGTGTTTGTGTTTTGTGTTTAATAAGTGTTATATGGTTGTCAAATGGTGTTTACTGGACTTTTAAAAGAGCTATGGGCTCTAAAAACCTGGACCAAATCGTTGGTTTGGGTTTTGGTCCGTTTAGTTAAATTTTACAAAAACACAAACATTGCTGAACTAGCCCCGAATGCGGCGCCATTGGGACTACAGGCGGCGCATTCGGGCTTGTTTCAGCCTTGTTCGTTTTTCGTTTGTTCCATTGTTAAGCGTTTTCGTTAGTTGAAAGTTTCCGGTTATTTTAGATAGGAACTTAGACAAGTTCACTAAGTGTTTACTTGGTATTAGGATTCATTTAAGTGATTCCGATCCCGATCGCGCTTAAAGATTTAAATAAAGTAAACTTTCGTTTAAGAGTTTTGCGTGAGTTACAACGAACTTAGCTTAAGAGTTATGTCTACGCAACCACATAGCACATAAAATTAGTCATAACGGGCATCAAAATAAACACTTAGGAGTTATAAGTTAGCGTTCTCGACCTTAGTTTAGACGGTTGTCACACATATCTTGGGCATGAAAAGTGTGATTAAACTTTATATCTTGTTTTATGCATTGTGGTTTGTGAATGCTTTTAGATTAGCGTTACCTTACTTATATGGTCTTAGTGGTAGTATAAGGCCCTCGTATACACACATGTTAACTCTTTTTGAGCCACCGGTACATATATATAGATCTATATAGGTTTGACCAACCCTCATCGCTTGTATGGGATAACGAGGGTACTCTGTCCCTATGGGTCGATGTTATGACCGCTTATTATTATTAGATGACTAAGTTTGACGAACTAAGGTTGGGGTAAATGTTGTTATTAAACGTTAGGCTCAGGTGTATTTATCTATCTAAGGCTATGCATGTATCTCATTTTGTTATTAAATCAAGATATCTTTATTATTGACTTATATATTTCGAACGGGTCAAAACCTTTCGAAATTAATATTTTTATAAAATAGCGAATAAGTTACAAAATTTATGTTGACATCGTCTATTTTAACGCTTTTCAGGTGTTTGAGGTTGCAGATTGTAATGCTATGTTTTTGTGACTATTTGGATCATCTACGTGCTCGATGGATTTGTTTTGCTATATATTATTAGTTCTTTTAGGATCCATTTTGATGTCATTGTACTCAAATTTTATTAATTTAATCGATGTACGTTTTGTTATATTAATGTTGTAACCTTGTACCTCTGAAACTACTAATACTGTTTGTACATCGGGTTTCCGCTGAGCGGGTTTGACAAAGCTCGGGTTCTAACATATGATATTTTGCAATTTATTGTGACATATATGAAATTCTCTCATGAGAAAAATGCGAGCATATTTGGATTCGGTCTCTTCATCGTATAAAGACAAATTTGAGGATTTTTTTTTCATAGAGAATCTACGACACTATAAGCAAGTTGCAAATCAATATCAACACGACGCAAAATCTAGAACACCACTGCGAAGCCAAGTTCGCAATGTTAATAGAAAGACAAATGGACAAGAATCTCGATACGTTAATGAAGTCGATCGGACACTTGGCAAGAAGCGATCATGTCACTATCTGACAACTCTAAGTGGATCACGTATAGATACGGATTTGAATATATCTATATTTTTATGAATATTTTTTTTTATACTTATAAGTTTATGTTTTTTTTTCCCGATTTATTATAACGTTGGCTTTTAATTAAATCAAGTTTTATAAACGTGTTAGTTAAAACAAATTAAATATATAAAATATAAATATAGGAGGGTGGTGAAAATGGTGAGTACTTACTTTTTAACTGGAACTTGGGACTTGGGAGGGTGGAAAATAGTGGAAAATAGTGGAGAAATAAGAGTAATGTGGCTCACATACGAAAAGAAAATCGGATTTGGGAGGAGAGTCCTTGCTCAAAAACCTTGGAGTGTAGTAACCGGTTGAACAAGTTATCAGTTTTTCAAATATGACATCTACACCTGGCAAAATGTACGGGTTGGGTTGGGTTGGGTTACGGATCAAAATGGATGCGGGTCAAAATGGGTGTGGGTCAATACGAGTCGGTTAAAAAATGTATCACCCGGGTGCGGGTCAAAATGGGTTCTTTATTATATTGTTTTTATTTCATTCAAGTTTTATAGACTTGACAAAACGAGTTGGTTCACGAGTCAAAAAGATCATTTCTAAAGTGTATGGAACGTCATTTCTCAAATTTATGTCGAATATATATCATGGATCGTGTATTTAAATAAATAAAAATACTTTGAATAATTGGGTGTTGATGTCAAATGGATTTTAAAGAAAATATATAATTAAATACTATTAAAAGAAAATATATAATTTATAAAGAAATCATGTTCAGCAATTTATTCGTTTTTGTTTTTTGAATGAATGGACAAATGAACTAATTCAACCCATGTGGTAATTTTCTCACACCCATTTTGACTCATTTCATCCTTAATATATTTATGTTAAAACCCATATTGACCCATTGACAAATAATACATGACCCAATTTGACCAGCAAGACTACATAAATTGACCCAACTAACCCAAATTTTAGAAAATGGGTTGATTTTGCCGATATAGACATCAAAACAAATTATTATAGATTAGGTATGATACAAATAATATTCAAATTTTTAATATTATTTAGAAAAATTTAAACAGGTTAATCTCTATTTAATAGACTTGACACTTTTGTTTTTTTTTATCGGTAATAGTTATAGCAGGTGGGTTTTAGATGTGCTTGTACATTGTGCAATATTATGTTATTAGAAAATCATTTGGTGAGGTTCCCACATCCAATAATCATCAGAATAATCGATTATCATTTACGCTTTATAAAAATAATCATCTGATTTGTGACGAATTTCTCGCGACACTTTATCATCGCGAGAAGTACATAAAACAAAATCAGAGCAATAAAAATCAGAAACGTCGTCACGAAAATGAATATTGACGCGAGAAATGAATAGTGTCGCGACAACGTGTCGAATTTTTATTGGTCTGATTAAAATATATGTACTTTCGCGACGAAAAAAATATCACGAGGAATCCGTCACGAATTAGATGATTATTTTTGTAAAATGTAAGTGATAGGTGATTATTTTGATAATTTGCTCATAATAATTTGTGTTGAGCTGAGGTGAGACACCCCGGATAAAATGGGGTCATTACTCATTGATCAAGATGAACCAAATTTTGGGGGATAGGGCATAACTAGTGCTCACAATTCTGAATTTTCATAATTTGATATTTACTTTTAGGTTTAAATTTGTTTTCAGTTCACCACTTAGCTTTGTAAAGTTTAATTTGTTTAAAAACCGACTTGATAATCGACGTCAACTAAACCCAACACAATATATATTTTTTGGTAAAAATTGGTCGAACCAAAAGTAGACACGAGATTAGTTGAGTTGAGTTGGAACACGCACCTTCAATTGATATACGAACCTAAATTATCAGCCTAGTTTACGTCATTAAATTTATTTTATATAAAATATATATTTTTAATATCAATTACTGTTCGAACAGCGATTGTCAAACACGAAGGTGAGGTGATATCAACCTTGGATCTCCTGTGATGATCACAGTGCAAACCCAACAAGCTCTTGACTAACCTAGGGTGATCAAGGTTGAGGGTGGAAGCAAGAGTATATGAACTCTATTTAAGCTTTTGTGTGTGTGTTGAAGTGAGATGTCCTGGTGTCGACCATGATTAGACTATGTATTTATATTACCAGTTTCAAGCATAGGGAACGTCCATCAATTAATGACGATCATGAATACTTAAACTGCCATGATAATCAATCAGTGGTATACTAATCGTCTTCTACTTTATTATTGTTAAGATGCGACGTCTCACAACCCAAGACAACCTGACAAGTGCTTGGTAAGTGATGACCTATGTTGACCACCTGACAGGCGATTACAGCCTGACAGGCGATGACAGCCTGTCAGACAACTGACAAGCGATTGACGGCTTGTCAGGCGACTGATGCCTGTCTGGCGAGTACAACTTGGCGAGTACAACTTGGCGAGTACAACTTGGCGAGTACAACTTGGCGAGCAATGACAGGCAGGCGATGACAGACAGGCGATGGCATACAGGCGGTACAACTTGGCGAGCAATGACAGGCGTTGACAAATGTGATACAACCTGATAGGCGCTCAATAAAAGCCCATGTTTGTAATTCCTACTAACCTCATCATGCCCCAGAGTTAGGATTTGCCAAAACAATCGATTTGCAAGTCGTAACTATTGTCACTCGTGTAAGTCTGCGTTCTACTCTTTTTTTTTTTTTTTTTTTTTTTTTTTTTTTGGAGTTCGCCGCAATCCAGGTACCGGCTGTAATAGCCTTGGTACCGGCGGTAGTGATCGAAAGCGATGACCGAAAGTCGGGTACCGGCTGTATTAGCCTGGTACCGGCAGCGGATCAAACTGGCACGACAGCCAAAAGTCGGGTACCGAGGCATAGGAGGTACCGGCTGTACCGAATCATAGGGGTACCGGTTGTACCGAATCATAGGGTACTGGCTGTACCAAAGCATAGGGGGACTCGGCTGTACCGAAGCATAGGAGGAATCGAGGATACCGACTGTCGACCCAAGGCGAGTACCGGCGGCTTCGCAGAGCCTTGAACCGGCTGCCTCATCCAAGCCAGGTACCGGCGGCCTAGGCTTAGCCTTGCTTTGCGACATTGTCTAGCTTTTAAAAATAATGTTTTATTAGGTGATCAAGCCAATAACACATTTTTATTTTTTATCTTTATATTATGAATGTTGTGTCCATGATACCGTCTTGGGTGTGCATGACAGTGTGTATATTTGGTTGTGCGTATGACACTTTCTTGAGGGCCCATGGTTCCTTTGTATGTCAATGACATAGGTAGATTTGAGTATGCTTTACATTGTGCCTGTGACACTGTGCCAATGGCACTTTTGTTGGTTAACCTTTACTTTGTTTACTCGCGAGGATTGTCGCTTCCCAGTGAGAAGTGCTTATCTTTTATCAAGTAGATTAAAAGACGAATATGATTGTATGTTATTTGGCCAGACAAGGTTGTCTTTCTTGGCTTCATACATGTTGTATTGAACTATGTTCTTAGTTGCGTACGTGCGCATGCGTGTTCAAGTTGTAACATTGTACGTAATGGAAGTGCATGGTTGGCTTTAGACTGAGATGTCTATTGTGACCTTATGCTTTTTGTATTGAATCCTTACTTCAATATTTATTTGTTTATGCAAATACCATAGAAAAATGATATTGTGAGATAATATTGGGATACAAGATCAGACCAAATGCTATTATTGCCAGTTTCATACATAACCATGTCATTCCATGTGCTTGGAAACATTTATTGAAAACATAAAGGAAAAAATGACAGTAAAGGCTATCACACCTTGATAGGTCAGTTGATATTGGCTCCCTCATGTATCATGAAGACATGGCCATCAGGTGGTCCGGGGTGTTCTGTGTCTTCCCCCTTCTTTTGCCAGGCATAATTCTTCTTAGGTGGAGTTTTATTTGCTTGCTGCTTAGCGCTAGGGACAAGGCGTTCTAGCTTGCCTTCTTCCAAAGCCCGCCTGATTTCCCTTTTGAGCTCTCTACAGACATTTGTGTCGTGTCCATGGTCTTCATGAAAATCACAGTATTTATTCATGTTTTTCGTACCTGACCTATGCTCCATCTGGGGTGGAGGTGTGAAGGTAGCGCACACCTGCTCTGTTATCAATATTTCTTTTGGTGTTTTGCTAAGAGCAGGCTCAGACGCATGTTTATCGTATGGGCCAAACCTCCTGTTGCTCCTTTCATCTCGTCGAGTGTCGGTCCATGACCTGCCGCCTACCTCTCTTGTCAGGGAGACAGTTTCCTTTGACCTTAGATAGTCATATGCCCTGTCCGTGGCTTCTTTGAAAGTAACTGGAGTTCTCTTGATTAACTTTTCTTGAAGTTGTCCTGGAAGTAGGGAAAGAGTAAAACCAGAAATTTGTTGACTCTCTGGTAACATGGCGATCTTCTGGCATTCTTGTGTGTATCGCTGGATAAAGTCACACAACCCCTCTCCTTCTTTTTGACGTATCAAATGAGCCTCTATATGAGTTCTATGTTGCTTCTTTTGTTGTACGAATTGAGTCACAAACCTGGCTTTTAGATCTGCGAAATCTTGAATACTCCTCTCAGGCAAGTCAGCAAACCAATCACGAGCGAAACCTTGTAATGTTCCAGGGAACATGTGGCAAGCGACTGGGTCTAACCATTTCTCCGTCATAATAGCCTGTTCAAACAGAGCAAGGTGGTCGTCTGGATCTCGAGTACCGTCGTAAGTACCAACAACGGACGGGACTTTTTGCTTATCTGGGAGTGGGAATCTGGCAACCCAGTCACAAAACTTTGAACTAACCACAGACAAAGGCATAGTGGCTGCACGAGGTGGAACTGCTGCTGTCACTAGGGTGTGCAAGACTCTGAGCATGTCGTTAGATGTGTCCTGTGGTAGAGGTGTTGGTGGGGTGTGTGTGCTTGGTTGCCTTAGCCGCTCCAGGAGTTGTGACAACTGATCCACTAGCTGTACGGGCGCTGGCTGAGGCGTTGGGCGCAATGCCTCCACTAACTGTGACAACAGATCTGACGAAGCAGGTGGTGGTGGGGGTGGTGGTGGCTGGGTGCTCTGAGCCAACCTTCTAAGCAGTTCCACAATGGGATCCTCCTGAACCCCTTGAGTAGCAGGTTGGGAAGCCATCGAAACAGGTTGTCTTACAAGATCCGTGCCATCCTCCTGAGAGCTTGTCCCGTGGGACAAAAGAGGCTGAAATGGAGGGATGGATGTCACTGGTGGTGGTGAAGTAAACATACTTGCTCCAGCTAGCCTTGTGGAAAAAAGGGGACTTGTTAAAGAGGGATACCCCCGTGTCGTCCTTAGATCTGACACTGTATACTCAGAATCGACATATGATTCTGGGATTGTGGTATGAACAGGTGAAGTCATCACCGCTTCCGGTGCAGTGGTAATCACAGTAGTGGTTATTTCTGGCGCTGAAGAACTGATCTGCGATGGATGTGTTGCCTCCATGGAAACGGTTGATTATTGAGGAAAAAAAAAAAATTGGAAAAGTGAAACGCCGTTTAAAAAACGAGTCCCACGGATGGCGCCAATGTTCGAACAGCGATTGTCAAACACGAAGGTGAGGTGATATCAACCTTGGATCTCCTGTGATGATCACAGTGCAAACCCAACAAGCTCTTGACGAACCTAGGGTGATCAAGGTTGAGGGTGGAAGCAAGAGTATATGAACTCTATTTAAGCTTTTGTGTGTGTGTTGAAGTGAGATGTCCTGGTGTCGACCATGATTAGACTATGTATTTATATTACCAGTTTCAAGCATAGGGAACGTCCATCAATTAATGACGATCATGAATACTTAAACTGCCATGATAATCAATCAGTGGTATACTAATCGTCTTCTACTTTATTATTGTTAAGATGCGACGTCTCACAACCCAAGACAACCTGACAAGTGCTTGGTAAATGATGACCTATGTTGACCACCTGACAGGCGATTACAGCCTGTCAGACAACTGACAGGCGATTGACGGCTTGTCAGGCGACTGATGCTTGTCTGGCGAGTACAACTTGGCGAGTACAACTTGGCGAGTACAACTTGGCGAGCAATGACAGGCAGGCGATGACAGACAGGCGATGGCATACAGGCGGTACAACTTGGCGAGCAATGACAGGCGTTGACAAATGTGATACAACCTGATAGGCGCTCAATAAAAGCCCATGTTTGTAATTCCTACTAACCTCATCAATTACTTCCTAAATTTTTTTTTAAATTTTCGCTTAAAATTATATTAACACAAAAAAAAATGATTTTTGGAGAGATAAACCCATAATTTCTTTTTGTTTAACTAGAAACAAGAGAAATGTGTAGAAATTGTATGCGGTAAATCTATATATAAATTTTTAAGTGTCACTTGTATTTGTAAGCATTTACATTTACCTTTTTTCCTTTATATGTGCAAAAAACCAAATAATTTTTTTTTTGATTGTTTATCTTTTTTCTTTCTACACGTTCATAATTAAAAGTAAATGTTAAAATTTTTCCGCATTTTTTAAAAGCATGTAGGAGAAAATATGTATAAATAACATATTTGTTGTGAGTTTTGAGATTTTTGTGTGAAGATCAAACGTTCAAATAGGTGTGAGTTTCATAAATTTATGTGACTGTCATTAGTAGGAGATGGTTCACGGAGAGGTCTCAGGTTCGAGTCTTACTCTGGGGTTTCCTCATTTGATAAATATTATGAGATAATAACTTTTGTGTAAGATTCGTGAGTTGAATACTGTCCAATTGAATGTCACTGTATCACCGAATCACTATATAGCCGTTCAAAAAAAATAAAAATAAAATAAAGGTAACTATATATAAATATATCCAACTAGGTATACATTTGGTCAAAATATTAACTTTTTTTTTACATTACTCTTCAAAAATCATAAATATGATTAATAAATAGGCATGTGTTTTAAAAAAGTATGTACTCATGTACGTTGAAGTAACATGTATGATTTTAGCCAATCAGGTTCTGCCTGGTTGGTAAGGGGTTTTCCTGGTGAAGGAGAGGTCTCGAGTTCGAGCCTCTCCAGAGGGTTTCCTCTTAGGCGAGCATGGGGGTGGCCGGTAATGGTGGCACGATGATACTCCATTACTGGCCCGTAGGAGAATTGCCGTTTCAAAAAAAAAAACATGTATGATTTTAATATATGATATTAATGGATTACAACCCTGGACAAACATAGATTCAAATTTTTGCTATGATGGAAGAAACAGTACATGTTAAGTAAGACGTATGCATGTCAAACTAGAGGACTAGATAGGACAATAAACATACAGATTATTTATTAACTTTAAATATGAACATCAAACTGGGGCGGAGCTGCTTTGCACCGAGCGGGTTTATCTGAACCCGATGTATTGAAATTTTTTTAGAATTTTAATGTATTTTTAGCCTTATTTAGTATATAAATCCGCTGATTTTGCACACAAACATTATTAAATTCTAATTTTGAATCCATTCGAAAATTTTGCTAGCTCCGCCGCTGCATTCAAATATGTAGTACTAGATCGATAAATGCTCTCTTTAAGTGCTCTGATCTAACATCGATGTTGAATATCTAACAAGAAAATTGCATATACAGTACAAATTAAATTAAACCATGGACATGATGAACTAGCCATTTGAACACTTTAAAAACTTAATATATCACGACTACAAAGTTAATGACGAAAACAACAGACCAATAGACCGTAGTACATATTTTGAGTGAATTACTTCTATTGTTGGTACGTAATGCTATACCCTCCTATATTTTATGATATAAATTCTTGTACATATATAAGCATAACATTTGCGATAAAATAATTAACATATTTATGAAGGAGAGAAAAATGAATTACAGTTTGATCTAATAAAACTAAAACGATTCTTAGACAAGGAAAATAGGGGGAAGTAAATATGAGTTTGTTACAAATGTAAGTTTACATGCGAAACTTATCAAAAACTATGTCGTTTTGTGGTTTAAATGTTATTCAATGCTTGATTTGTCATATATTCATCAAGGGAGATATGATCCTCAAAATGCAGGGGTCATTGTTTATTATGAAGAAGTTATTAAAAGTTCCTTCCATAGATGTCTAGTGATAAGAAAAAAAACTTATATTGTTAAAAAAAGTGATTAATGAAGAAAAAGATGTTAATAGATAAAAATTACTAAAGTTAGTTTAATAAATATGACTAAAATTATATAGATTTGAAGAATTTTTTAACAAAACGACATAGTTTTTGATAAGTTTCGCATCTAATCTTAATTATAATGTAACAACCCCATATTTATTTTTCCCAAAAAAAATAATGAAATATCATTCTGGTTTATGTTATTAACTAGATTATTGTCCCGCGATAGCATTGATAAAGATAAAAATTGAATCGTAAATTTTATTTTTATGTAGATATTAAGTTATTATGAAAACACAATTTTACACGTATAATAACATATATATTTTTACGTTTATACATGTTTATAGTTATAATAACATATACACCTTTACGTTTACATATCTTTTGATACTTTGTATTAGGATAACAATAAAGTAAATCATAATTCAAATTGAACGATTTATAAGTAAATTAGAATTATGTTTTTTATTTAAATGTAGATGGAATGAAAAAGAAAATGTAATTATGTATTGTCAGAAGGTGTAAAGTGAAAATAATATTTGATGACATCATCAATCTGATCTAACGGCTGAAATCAAAGAAGTTAATCAATCCAAAAGACCTTATTTCGCGATTTGACATTTTAGGCCCATCTTTTATTATATATTAAAGATAAAGATGTGTTTGATGTTTTATGTTATACAATTGGAGAAGTTTTCATATGAACATTTTATTTTGCAATATAACATATAAAAGAAGTACCAAATATTTTTGGTAAAATTACCATAATATACAAAAATCTGATTTCCATAATATATTCCTAAGTAATATTTGTTTAGAAAATCCGTGTAGCATGCAAGTTATGTCTTATGTACGTGTAGCTATGAGTTGGACCACGAGTTCATGTTCTCATATATTTTCTAATAGACCAAACGCAATCCAACCTACGATTCATTCCGACGACATTTTTTTTATATTTTTGATAAAAATGAGTTTTTTGTTGTGCTATAAGTAGTAGTTTAAGTGTTTGATGTACTTCTATTAACCATAAAAACATTTGAGGTGTGTTTGACGTAAATGAGGCTAACAGCTGTGGCTACAGACTGAAGCTAGAGACTATAAGCTAATACTTTTATTTCGGGGTTATTATTTTCTAAAACCATCAAGCTGTTTTGAAAATGCTTTTCGTGAAGATTTCGCTATAAAACGAGTCTTTTATATTTGAGGGCTTTTATTTTTGAATTTAGAAGTCTGAAACACCTAAAAGCATTTTAAAAGCTCCTACCATACATACCCTGGATGTTCTGTATACTATCTTTCAAGCTTCAAAAAGGTATAATGGAAACGGAAGGAAAACAGAAAGCGAAAACGTCTGCCCTTTGTTTGTTGGGGAAATTAAGTTTTAAATTCTCAATTTTATACTCTTTACCCCTTAAGTTTGATCTCTTTTTAAATTAAGCTAAACTAATTTAAGTAGTATAAAGCTTTTGTAAAATAATGTCAAGACATTTGGATTTTAAAATGTCGTCCTTTATTTTCTTTTATAAAACAATTGATAACCATTATTTGTTTAGCAAATTTTGTTTATCCAATGAATTTCTAACATTCATAACTATATAATGCATGTAAAAGTAATTTTTAGGGAATGTAACGTAGTTTTTTTTCTTCCAAAACTTATGGTCAGACACTCGAAATTTGACTAAATATATTTTGAACAAACAGAGGATGAAACGTTATTTATGAAAGAGTTAATTACAAAAATCGTCCCTAAGGTTATCTTAAATTACATATTTTGTCCAAAAGTTTAAAAAGTTGCATAAATCATCCTCTTTTAGAAACTAATTACCTTTTTCGTCCCTAAGATTTGCTCAAAATACGGATTTTGTCCCTAAAGTTTGTCATCAATTACGGATTTGGTCCCTAAGGTCTGCCCCAATTACGGGTGCAAATTAGAAATTATGGACGAAAAGCGTAATTAATTTCTTAACTTGGACGATTTATGTAACGTTTTAAATTTACGAACGAAATCCATAATTTTGAGTAAACCATAGGGACGATTTATGTAATTAACTCTTTATGAAATATAAGAACCTTTTACATTTCTTGTCACCTAATATTATTTGTGTTATGTTTCTATTAACAAAGAGAAATTATTTATTTACTTTGTTGCCAACACCGCCTCATAGCTAAGTGAAGCGAGTCACATATTGAACTAAACTATAGACGATAAAGTCATAAAACTTCATATACTAGCCACAAGCAGCATTCATAATCGAAAAGCGTATCACCCTTTCCGAAAGGGAGAAAAACATATGATTCATAACCTCTTCATCATCTCGCAATCATTGACTTTTTTACTTTTACAACTTGCATGATGGGGGACATTTTAGTTTCGTCCCAGACATCAAAATACTCAGGACTGGCCTTGGTATAATTACACACAAGATGTGTTTTGCTGGTAACACTTATATCGTCTTGGTATATTTGTTTTACTAGAAAGTTTATAACATAAGGGATGTGATCCACTTTTTATCCTTGACAACAAAAATGAAATAGTACTCCATGATACATTTAACAAGTTGATCATTTTAATTATGTTAAAAGCTAAGTTGGTATTTCATGTTTTTATGTTTTTCCTTATTAAAACGTGCCAACCCATATCTACTCGATGTATATGTTTTTCCTTATATATATACATGCCAATTACCAGGAGTCCACATCATTTTCGAACATGGAATCGTGGTTCTTCATCATATCCATTTCCCTCATTTGTGTCGCAATCATCAAATTTCTCCTGTTCCCGGGGAGAGACGAAAAGAAACTACCTCCAGGACCGTCGTTCCTTTCCTCCCACTTTCAACTACTAGCCAATTCCCTTCAGGAGCTTGAACCCATCCTCCATAATCTCAAGTCCAAGTATGGACCACTCATTACTCTTTCATTCGGTTCTCGCCCTTTCATCTTTGTGGCAAGCCATTCTCTGGCTCACGAAATTCTTATCCAGAAAGGCGCAATCTTCTCAGACCGTCCTAGATTCTTACCTGTGTGCAACATCACCTCAGCCTTTTATGGCCCTACTTGGCGGCTTCTTCGTCGCAATCTTGCCTTAGAGATTTTACACCCTTCTCGCGTGAAGTCCTACTCTTGGGCTCGCAAGTGGGTCCTTCATATCTTGATTCGTCGTCTCCAGGATGAGCAGAAAGACTTTGTGGGTATTAAGGTGGTTGATCATTTCCAGTACGCTATGTTCTGCTTGTTTGTGGTGATGTGTTTTGGAGAGAAGCTTGACGAGAATCGTATCAATGAAATAGCTACCACCCAGCGTCGTCTGATGTTGTTACTTGGATCAAAGCGTTTCAACGTACTCCGTGTATTCCCAACTCTGGGGAAGTTATTGTTAAGAAGCAGATGGAAAGAGTTCCTGCAAAGGGGCAATGATCTAGAGCAAGTGTTAATTCCACTCATCAAATCCCGAACTGAAGCAGCTGATTCTAGAAAACAATCAGAAGGGAATGAGCAAATTGTGGCGTATGTTGACACGCTGGTAAATCTACAGCTTCCCGAAGAAGAGGCTGACAATGGAAACGGTAGAAAGCTCACCGACAAGGAGATGGTAAGTATGTGTGCTGAATTCCTTAATGTTGGCACAGATACAACCTTCACTGCTCTACAATGGATAATGGCGAATCTCGTGAAGCATCCTCACATTCAGAGTAAGCTCTATCAAGAAATCATTGCAGTCGTCGGACCTCCACCTCCAGGGGTAAAGCAAGAATCAGTTATTAATGAAGATGACCTACAGAAAATGCCATATCTGAAGGCGGTGGTTTTGGAAGGGTTGAGAAGACACCCACCGGTTCATTTCGTGTTACATCATAGGGTGATGAAGGAGGTAGAGGTGCAAGGCTACACGATTCCAGAAGGTGCCACTATAAATTTTATGGTGGGTGATATGGGGTTAGATCCAGATGTCTGGGACGAACCTATGGAGTTCAAGCCAGAGAGGTTCTTGGCGAATGATGCTAGCAAAGGTTTGTTTGATATAACAGGAAACAAAGGGATTAAGATGATGCCTTTTGGTGCTGGAAGAAGGATATGTACTGGCGCGGATTTGGCCCTTCTTCACTTGGAATACTTTGTTGCCAATTTGATTTGGTATTTCGATTGGACGACTCCTTATGGTTATCATGTTGATCTTTCTGAGATTGCCGAGTTCACCACTGGCATGAAGAACCCTCTACAAGCACAAATATCTTCAAGGGCCGCAAATTTGATGAATTAAGTTGCTTATATAAATATGTATCTATAAGCACTCTACATATATTATTGTGTTAGTAACCTGTGTTAGTTAAACCTGCTTTAATCTCCATATATGAATTACTCTACCAATGCAAATTAACTATTTTAAATTTATTTTGTTAATCTTTTTAGATTTGAACTCTTCAACTTTTTCGATAGCATAACAGATAATAATATAAGTGCTATCATTCTCTCATAACCCATGATAGGCTTGCTAGAATAGCGGAAAGTCCAATAAGAACCTAAATTTAATAAAAACCATTTATAGCCGTTCATTTTTGATGTTCAAGGAAAAATTTGATACACAAGTGATTTTATCCACGAATTTAATAAAAGTAAATTTTGATTCATGGATTTTAAGTTGCGCATCATTAATGTACGTGTACAAATGAGTTTAGTTCTTGCTAGATTTTGTTTTGTATTGATGTCTGCTAGAATAATAAGTTATACAAGGCCACTGATTTATTCCAAACGAAGCCAACATAAATCCGATCCGAATAAAAAACAATAATGCATAAATTCCAAATCACTCCATGCTAGTTAACATTTTTACTTCAAGCCCACAACAGAACTAGAATCAGACCTAGTCCAAAACCAAAACCATAATCATTTTCTATTTATAGTTTATAGCGTTTTTTATCTGTCAATTTCTCATCCTACTTGTCATATCATTCGATTTAATTCGCGTTAGAAGTGAGTTTTTGTAGATTAGGAATCGAGCCTCACCAAATTGAAGATTAACCACAATTGGAGACCTTCTTGTCAATTTCGGTCCACATAACCCAAGGAATTAACATACCACAATGTATATTTAGCCTACTACAAAAAGTTTTATAGACACTGGTAAAAAGAAATATATACACCACTTATAGTTTTATACAACCGACCTCCCTTATGTTAAAGGGTTGAATCACTTTAAGGTAGGGGTGTGGTGTTCATGGATGGTTAACTGGAAATCGGTTAACCTATTGTCGGTTAATCGATAATTACGGTTCGACATTATTGTAAACCTAAACCTAAACCGAAAAGCTGATTAACCTATAAACGGTTAACCAAAAAATTGGGTAACCTTTAATCGAGTATTCGGTTAACCATTCTTTACCTACTAAATTCATTTCTATAAGTAAATTAATAAATAAAAAAGCAGTTTTAAAACTATTAATCATTTGTTTCAAATATAAAAGCAATTTACACACATTGTAAGTGTCAAATTGTTAAATATAGTGATGACCCTTTCACTCTTCCACGGACTGATACATGTACCGAATGCTCATACGGGAAATGCATTTTCTGCATCGGTGGATGAAGAATCGCGAACATAAGAATTTATGGACTATTTATTCTAGATAGGGTCAAACAAATACTTGAACAGCTGGCAAAGCAGTCCTTTCTTCAACCACTATTGTGGTAGGAACACATTCTTCGAGCAGGAGAACATTCTGACTGATGATAGGGGTAGGGAACCCCTTGTGGGGGCTGATTCGATGGACCAGCTTTATCCCCTCGGGGAGCAACATGAGTCGCAGGTGGCACGCGTCCAGATTCTGGCTGATTCACCGACGTGCCCGTTTCCGCTGACTTGCTCGATGTTGTTGTTGGCCAGCTTTCCATCTAAAAAGAAGCTTCCTTCGCAGGAAAGATATTCTAGTAAATAGAAAACTCGCCATTCATTCATAAGGGGAAGTTCCAATTCAAGCTTTTCAAAGGTTATACATTAGCGATTGATTCCTAGATTCGGAAAATTAACATACATGAAGGGGTGAGGCTTGAGTCTACTTTGAGAAAGTCAGCGAAGTTTCTATGATGTTCTACCTTTGCGTAGTCTCGGTCCACACCCAACCTACAAAGCAAACGAAAATCACGCACCGAATAACGGTGAGCAACAGCCATCAACCCGTAGGGGTGGAAAGTAGCATAGGCCTTCGCCACTTCAAACGGGCGCTTCGCCCCTCTTTTTTTTATTTTATTAGAAAGAGCGGGGCCTTACTTATTCAGGGGGTGGGGGAACCCGTAGGAAGGGGGGACGAACCGCCGAATTTACATCTGAAATCGCCAACATGAACACAAACGAAATCTTTAATTTCGTATAGAAAGAAAAGGAACCACTTCTATTCTCGGAGCCCACAGAGCGGTATATGAATAATGGCTTTTTGGTCCCTTTCGTCCAGTGGTTAGGACATCGTCTTTTCATGTCGAAGACACGGGTTCGATTCCCGTATATGATGCTAGCCAGTGAAAAAGGAATGAGTCTACTTCTTTGCTGGCTTGACTCGAGAACTAGTAGACCTCCTTCCCTTCTGCCCACTCTCCGTTCACACAGTTCTCAAAGCAGAGGAGGAAGGGTGGGCAGCAGGCTTCCAAAGCCCTAAGCAAGAGGTCCCATACTGTCCTGTCTATCCTTTATAGTCGAGCAGTTTTCTGCGCCTCTCCTTGAAAGAGGAAGTGAAAGCTAACGAGACCGGAAGGCAGTGCAGGTGAAAGCCCAATAGATCCCATTTTTTTTTATCGCTCCACATAGCTCACGACCCGGCCCGAAGAAACTCATCGCTTAACTCCGGAAGACAACCCCAGTAAATCTTGCATAGTTTCAGAGGTAACGCAATTAAAAGCCGGCGGTTTCTTTGTGTTAAGAAAGGATAGTTCTTCTAGTCCTTATGTTCTAAAATTCTTTCAACGCATTCCTATCCTTCTAGTCAATAAGCCAGGGCAAATCTAGGGGAGAAAAAGCTCGGCTCGGCTTCTAGTTGCAACCGATGTTCCGGTAAAAGATTATCTGGGAGAGCGAGTAAGGACAGAGTAATGCTTCCTAGCATGGGACACAGAATAAGACCACTTAGATCAGAATAGCATTCACAGAAATGTTCTAACATAGAGTAGAATCTAACATTGAAGAGCAACTTATCCTAAGGTCTCCTCGCCAAGAGCTCCCCGGCGACGACAAACCCTTCCTCCAACTGCGCTTAGACCGAAAGTGACAAGAGCTTCTTCTTTTTTCACAGCTTCTTCAACTTGAACGGATTCGATTCCGAACCTTTCTAGTATGTTCTTCCTTCCCTTTCTCTTACTTCTTTCCCAGAGCTACTGGCTCACTTCAATCTCTTTATCTTTATCTGAACCCCGAGAAGGCTAATCACCTTAAGAATAAACAAGATAGTAGATATTGTTATTGCTATATCATGGAAATCAAATTTTTCAATACCCAAAAGGAGAAAAGTAAACAAGTTACCATCGATGTATAAACAAACATCAGTATTAATAAATTAGTAATACATCACCATTTTTTCACTCAAAATGTTAAATAACTGATAATTTTTGGAAATGTCCTTGTAAATATAGTATCTTAGATAATTACATAACAATATTAATATATAATTGTGAATGATATAAACTATACATGTAAAAACATATAAATAAAATTTTGATTTACGTGTAATCTAAATTTCGTTGCGTGTTATGTGACAATCTGATTAGATAAATACCTATATAAAGTATATTAAACAATTTTCTTATTAAAATACAAGAAATAGGGAGTTTAATAGTCTGGCTACCCGGTTTTCTAACAAACTGGATTGGACCAGTTTGATAACTTCCTTGTCGAAGTAAGTATTGACTTTTGACTAATTCCCCTCGATAATGTGAGCTAGACTCGAGTTTTATGGTCAAACTGGCACTGGGAAATTATAAATAAAACACCATATGCATATCCCATAAGTGTTTGGAGGATCTCCGAGGGATATTTGACCTTCTCCTTCATGTGTATTCCTTTATGATCTCACTTGATGTGTTTGATGAATAAACATGCAATATTTACATTGTATATATAGATATGAATTTTGGGAAGTCTACGTCCAACTAATGAGCTCATATGCATTAAAAGCTTGGACATTATTGGCTTTCGGTCTCCAATAAGAGACAGAAATTTTCATTTTCACATAAAGAGGAATAAAATCTGATGGGATGAGGTATTATATTCTCATTTCATCATCGCTCCCTTATTCATGACTAAGTTCAATATCCAAATTCACTCATATTTACAAACGATTCCATATACAAGACTATCGATTTACATTAATTTGACACTCTCAGAAAAAAGATTTGAACTCTCATACTACTAGATATTTTGATTGCTGATTTCCAAATTTGAAACTACAAAATAAACCACAAATCATTACATAATTTAAAACCAATTAGCTTTTTTGATTACAATATGTAGTATCATTAATCGATCAACAATGGCGGGAAAGTTGGAATACACATCCCTGTAATGGATTAAACATCACCTTTATAATGAAATTGGCGAGTTGACAAACTTACTTACCAAATAAGCATCCCTAAGGTCATCTCCAATATATGTATCAAAACACAAAATTGGTGTAAATTTTGATGTAAACCACCTTCAACCAAAATACTAAAATTATGCAAATTTTTGGTGTTAAACCATTTTTATACAATTTTAAATCAAATTTGGTGTAATACTATTCACCACGCCCAATATATATATATATATATATATATATATATATATATATATATATATATATATATATATATATATATATATATATATATAGAAAAAGGATATTATAAAAAGGGGGTAGAAATAAAAAGGATAGGGAGTGATAAGGTGGTTACACGTGGCAGAGAAAAAAAAACCCATTATTATATCAATAAGGGTATAATGGTCATTTAACACCATACTTTTACTTTTAAATCTAAAAATCAACCCTAACCCTATCATCTCTCTATCTCTTAACGCAGCCACCATTTTTTTTCACCGGCGCCTTCTTCCTCACCTTCTTCACCGACGAGATTTCGTCGTCAGTTTGAACGAGGCGACGGCGAGCTTCAGGTTTCAGGTTTCGATCTCATCGGCGACGGTTTGAACGCGACGGCTTCAGCTTCAGGTTTCAGGTTTCAGGTTTCGATCTCATCGGCTTCAGCTTCAGGTTTCGTCGTCAGTTTGAACGCGACGGGAGGTGATGGCGATGGTGGAATTGGACGTCGGAGTGGCGATGGGTGAAGATGATGGCAATCTGTGATGGTGATGACGGCGGAAGGCGACGACGATGACGGCGGAAGGCGACGGCGGAGCGGTGGGGTGGCGACGGAGATGGTGGAATTGGACGCCGGAGTGGCGATGGGTGGCTGAGATCCGGGGAAGGGGGCTGTGTTTTTTATGCACAGTGGTTTGTAAAATATGCACAATGGTTTTGTAAAGTTATGCACAATCTTTTTGTAATTATACACAGATACATTTAATATTTACGCACAATGTTTTGTAATTTTTTATATAAAAAACTTACATAAAATTAATGCACAAGTTATTTTATAAAAACCGATACACAATGTTCGTAATTTTTATATAGAAATTTGATATCCACATAAAATCGATGCACACGTTATTGATAATAGTTATGCACAAAGATTGAAATAGTTATGCACAAAGATTCAAAAAAATGAGTAATCTGGGAAAATGAAAAGAAAAAAAAAAAAAAAACAAACAGATTTCTGTATATTACCAAAAGGGCATGAAAGTTCGAAAATATTACCAAAATGCCATAACATTGACTTTTTTTGATTCGCTTTTTGTTGACTAAATGAATTGCCTACATTCCTTCTTATCCTTTTTATTTTAAATTTTTTTTACAATAACCCACCCCTATATATATATATATATATATATATATATATATATATATATATATATATATATATATATATACATATATATATATATATATATATATATATATATTTCATTTTAACCATTTTGATTTTATTTTCTTTTATTGTTTAATCCCTTTCATATTAATTAATTTACATATATGTAATATTATTAATATAAAAGCTATTATTAAATTATAAAAGTTATATTTCTAAAACATCTATAAAATGATTAAAGAAATATATTAAAATTCTTATTTTATGTATTATTTAGTTAAAATTCTTTAAAAAAATAGATTAATTACTTTTAAATTGCCAAATGTACATATAAGATACATAAATGATAAAATTAGAAAATTAAACATCCATTATATTTAAAAACAATTACCAGCTTCAAACTCTACCAACTTAAACGAATTTAACAAAATATTACAACAAAGTAAAATAAATGGAAACTAATCTAAGATTAACACTAAGTAATTTCCAAAAGTTGTTCGGTATTATGTTAATCCATCATCGTGGTTCGTCCCGAATCATAATAGAGACTAAAATCATCGAATAACCACTCCTACTTCAAGTTTGTGATATTAATAATGTATTAGAACCTAATTATTTAGAGTATATTAATAGGAATTAGTTATTCATGCATGAAGATCCAAGCATGCTTATTTTTCGTACATTGTAGAGTACGTACTTACTCATAACTGATACTAATTTATATATAAACTCAATTCATCAGTTTTTAGTCCTTGAATAGATTTGTGTTTGCAGAGGGTTCTTCATGACGACAGTGAACCCGACCTCCTCAGAAAGATCAACATGATTACCATGAGGAGAAGTCCAGTGGAAATACCATATCAAATTGGCAACAAAATATTCCAAGTGAAGCAGTGCCAAATCAGAGCCAGGGCAGATCCTTCTTCCAGCACCAAAAGGCATCATTTTGATCCCTTTTCTTCCTGTTATATCGAACACACCGTTGCTATTCAACAAGAACCTCTCTGGCTTAAACTCCAGTGGATCTTCCCACACCTTTGGATCCCATCCCATCTCAGCCACCATAAAATTAATAGTTGCTCCCTTCGGAATCATGTAACCTTGCAGCTCTACCTCCTCACTGACTCTATGGGGCAGCACAAGATACCCTGGAGGGTGTCTCCTCAATCCTTCTAAAACCACGGCTTTCAAATAATGCATTTTCTGTAAATCCTTTTCATTTATAACTGATTCTGGGTCTAACCCTTTTTGTGGCGGTGGAGGTGGTTGTCCAACGACTTTAACAATTTCATCATAGAGCTTACTCTGAATATGTGGATGTTTCACAAGATTGGCCATTATCCATTGTATAGCATTAGAGGTACTTTCTACGCCAGCTACAAGGAACTCGCCACACATGCTCACGATATCCTTTTGGGTGAGCTTTCCATCATTTCCGTTGTTAGTATCTTTTTCCATGGGAAACTCTAGTTTCAACAGAGTGTCGACATACGCCGGGATTTGTTCCTCTTTGTGTGACTGTAATTCATCGGTTCTAGATTTGATGAGCGGAATGAAGAGTTGTTTTTGATCCTTGCGCAATTGGTGAAAGTTTTTCCACTTATTTCTAAACAATATTTTGGCCAAGCATGGGGACACCATGTATACTTTAAATATAAACGAGCCTACCGAAGCCAGCAAACGACGCTGTACACTCGCTATATCATTGATAAGACCATCGCCAAGCTTCTCCCAAAAGCACATTATCACCGACAAATGCAACATAGCGTCCTCAAAATGCTCATCCACTTTGATTCCCAAAGCCTTTTGCTGCATATGCTCCTGGAGTCGTCCAATCAGAATACCAAGGACCGACTTGCGAGCCCAGGAGTAGGACTTGACGTGTGATGGATGTAGGAAGTTGGATGCAAGGTTGCGACGAAAGAGCTTCCATGTAGGGCCGTAGGTGGCTGTAGAGATGCCGCACAAGGGGGTTTTAGGGCGGTCGGAGAAGGTGGCACCTTTCTGGATGAGGACTTCGTGGGTAAGAGAATGGCTGGCAATGAATATGGAAGGATGAGAACCGATGGAAAGAGTAATGAGCGGTCCGTACTTGGATTTAAGATTTTTAATGATGGATTGCAGCTCCGGAAGGGAATTGGTTAGCAGTAAAAAGTTGGAGACAAGATAAGAAGGGCCAGGGGGCAGCTTCTTGCCGTCTCTCGAGTGGATCAAGATGCATTTGCTAATGATGGCCACACAGAAGGAAGCGAGAATTACAAACCAGGTCTCCATTGTAAACAAAGGTGTCTGGTTACCTGGTGGTAACCTATACTACTTATATAATGCAAATGGTTTTGCTAAAAATATATAATATAATGCAAATGGGCATTGGTTAACTTTAAAAATTAGAATTAAATAGGTGTACTTAAATTTTAGTCAATGAGTAGGAGCCTTTGATCTTTAAGAATTGACATCTTAGCCAGTCATTTTGATACAAATCATCGTTTTTCACATTAATTGTGCTTTTAAACACTCGCAGACACACTTGATAAATGCCTAAAATTGAAAAGAAACATATTCAACTTAATTGTTCTTTTAAACACACGCAGACACCCTAAATAAAGGTTTAGGAAACAAGAGTTGATTTGTATTAGGATTGTCAGAAATCTAGAAGGCTCGACACACTTCCATCCGTTGAGAATGCTTATGCCACCGTGAGGAAAGAAGCCGCTCACCAGAATATTCTGGGAGCAACTAGCAGTGAAGCTCAGGGCATAGCAACCGGATTCAAATCCGAATCGGTCGAAACCGAAGGAGTGGGTCTATCCGGAAAGGGGTATCGTCGAAAACCCTTCATCAAAGAAGATAAATCACACCTCAAATGTGAGGAGTGTGGTATGTCTAAACACACCAAAGAACAGTGCTTCCGGATCGTTGGGTACCCAGATTGGTGGAACGACGGCACAAGAAAGGGGGAAAAACTTTTAACTCGGAGAAGAGTGGGTTTCCTACCAGCCAGCCAAGCAACAATAATTCCGGCACGGAAATAGCTTCGGGGGAGTGGCGGCGGCTGGAAAGGAGAACACGAAATCCCTTTCTCTGTCACATGTAATTACGGTAAGGAGGTAAAGGTAACAAATGTGTGTAAAGTGGGCTTATCCAAAAATCCTAGCCCATTTAAACCACTTCATGGACTTGCTAATATAGCCCAAAACCAATCAAAACAAGAAAATGGCCCATGGATATTCGATTGCGGTGCAACCGATACGATGTCATATGATATATCTGATTTTGCAAAATTGACTAAACCTAGAAAGACTCACATCCAAGTTGCAAATAAAGAAAAATGGGATGTAAAAACGGGAGGGACGATCGAATTTTCTAAAAATATCAAACTCCCTAATTGTTTATATGTACCATCTTTGTCACACAAACTGTTATCAATCAGTCACGTGACAAAAGAACTTAATTGTTCTGTTCTTATGTATCCGTTTTTTTTGCATCTTACAGGATATCAGGACGGGACGGATAGTTGGGCGTGGCACTGAAGATGGACTATACTATGTTGATGAAGTGACTCAAGGTGGTACTGTTATGTTAGCTCATGGAACGACCGAAAGAGAAGCATGGTTATGACATAGGAGGGTGGGTCATTCATCTGCAAGTTACTTACATATGTTATTTCCTAAACTGTTTCCATATAATAAATCTATCTCTTGTGAAACTTGCATGTTAGCAAAGAGTCATAGACAAACTTTTAAACCCAATAATCCTCGAGTTGAAACACCTTTCTCTTTAATTCATTCTGATGTTTGGGGTCCAACTCCGGTTATTGGGGGTCAAAATTTTAGATTTTATGTTATATTTGTTGATGATTGCAAACGGATGACATGGATTTATTTTTTGAAACATAAAAATGAAGTTTTTGAAAAATTCACCTCGTTTTATGCAATGATTCAAACCCAATTCAAAAACTCCATTCAAATTCTTCGATCAGATAATGGTGGAGAATATGTGAACTCGTAAATGAAATCTTTCTTCCAATCAAACGGAATCATTCATCAAACTACCTGTCCTCATACTCTGGAACAAAATGGGACTGCAGAAAGAAAAAACCGTATCCTACTAGAAATGACTCGGTACCTTCTTATCGAGTCTCATGTGCCAAAGATGTTTCGGCCAGAAGCACTAGCCACAACCACCTATCTCATAAACCTCCTTCCAACCAAAATACTTAAACACAAAACTCCATTAGAAACTCTTAAAACCTACACCGAAATTCCCTCAACTCTTACCCTTCAACCCAAGGTATTTGGATGCACCGTTTTTGTCCATATACCAAAACCATATCGGGACAAGCTTGATCCCTGTGCAGAAAAGTGGGTATTTGTGGGATACGGAATAAACCAAAAGGGGTATAGATGCTATCATCCGAAAACACGTCGAATGTTCACCACAATGAACTGCAATTTTCTCGAAACCAAGTATTTCTACTCTTCCCAATTTACTGGTCAGGGGGAGGAAGAAACATGTGACACACTAAATTGGTTGACATATGAAGAAGAAGCTCCGGTTCATAGTACCACACCACCGAAGACATCCTTCCTAACCTGGTTCCCGAGGTAAGTACTTCTCATCAGCCTATTATTTCAGAAACTAACTATTCAGAATCAGAAGTACCTACGGAAGATGAAACTCAATCGACTCCTGAAGAAACTCAAGAACAAGGAGAACTAGTTTCCGAAGAAACATCGAGCAGATTTGTTCTCCCTACCAGAACAAACAGAGGTATCCCAACAAAAAGATATTCTCTAGAAAGAGTGTCGAAAGGCTCAAAATATCCTATGGCCAACATAGGATGTGGACATCTTTCAAAAGAAGCGAAAGCATTCAGTGCGAATCTTTACTCAGAAGAGACGCCCTCAAGTATAGAACAAACCTTAAAATTAAAAAATATGGAAAGATGCTATGGGTACTGAAATGGATGCACTAGTGAAGAATGGAACATGGGATTAATGTACACCTCAAGGCAAGAAGCCCGTAGGATGTCGCTGGATCTTCACAATAAAATATAAACCAAATGGAGAAATTGATAGATACAAAGCCCGGTTAGTAGCCAAGGGCTACACTCAGACATATGGAATTGATTACTCCGTAACCTTTTCACCAGTTGCAAAAATTGACCCAATAAGAGTGCTATTTTCGATAGCAGCAAACAAAAGTTGGCCGCTCCACCAGTTCGATGTAAAGAATGCTTTTCTCCATGGATATTTAAAAGAAGAAGTGTATATGGAAGCACCACCTGGTTTTTCTCATGGTTTCAATAAGGGAGAAGTTTGTCGTCTTAAAAGAGCCTTGTTTGGGTTGAAACAATCTCCTAGAGCGTGGTTTGGGAGATTTACTATAACAATGAAAAAGTATGGAATCAAACAAAGCAACTCAGACCATACTTTATTCCTCAAACATAGAGAAGGACGTGTAACATGTCTCATTATCTATGTTGATGATATGATTATCACAGGAAATAATGAAGAAGAAATCAAGAAACTGAAAGAAGGATTATTTTACAGAATTGAAATGAAGGATTTGGGGAGATTAAAATACTTTCTAGGAATAGAAGTTTTAAGGTCTCAACATGACATATTCATTTGTCAAAAGAAGTATGTCCTAGATCTGCTCACAGAAACCGGGATGATCGACTGTAAACCAGCTGAAACACCAATGATCGTAAACCAAAAATTATATGGGTGGAGCTAAACCTGCGGATAAAGATAGGTACCAACGAATGGTAGGAAAATTGATCTATCTTTCGCATACTCGTCCTGATATAGCTTATGCAGTTGGAGTAGTAAGTCGATTCATGCATCAACCACAAACACCACATATGGAAGTAGTATGGAGGATTGTCAGATATATAAAGGGAACGTCTAGTCATGGAGTTCTATTTAGACCAAATGGAAACTTAGAAATCAAAGCCTATACAGATGCAGATTGGGCGGGTGACAAAGGAGATGGTCGATCAACATTAGGATACTTCACATTAGTTGGCGAAAACCTGGTTACATGGAAAAGCAAAAAACAGAAATTTGTGGCCTTATCAAGTGCAGAAGCCGAATTCAGAGGAATAGCAAGGGGATTAGCTTAAGTATTATGGTTACAGAAGCTATTAACCGAAATTGGGTTTCCTCCAACAAAGTCTACCAAGATTATGTGTGACAATAAAGAAGCAATTCAGATATCTGAGAATCCAGTACAACATGATAGAACCAAGCACGTAGAGATAGACAAGCATTTCATAAAGGAGAAACTGGAAGCTGGAGTTATCACACTTACGTTTGTTAGTTCTCGTGATCAACTAGCTGATACTCTTACGAAAGCGGTGAGTAAGGGAAGTCTACATGAATGTTTGTGCAAGTTGAATTTTTGCAATCCCACTATCCAACTTGAGGGGAGTGTTAGAAAGGAAACATGTTAGAAAGGAAACAAATAACTTAAGGGCCAAGATTACAAATGAAACATGTTAGAAAGGAAACAAATAACTTAAGGGTCAAGATTACACCTAATATAGTTTCCATATTTAGATCTTAATTCTTGTATAAATATGACCTTTGGTCATTCATAATGTAATACTGTTGGAGCATTATTGTCTGTATTTGTATTCATTTGAACGTGTCGTAGAGTTAGAATGTAATTAGATCGAGTTGTAAAGTCCAAACGCATTAACGAAAACAGTTACGGCAAGTAACTGAGTTACGTTCACGTAACTAGCCAGTTACGTGCGTAACTAGCCAGTTACGCGCGTAACTAGAGAGTTACGTGCGTAACTCTTTTAGGGTTTCGGGTCTAGTATAAATAGCTGGCTCAGAATCTTTAATGCGGGTTGTTGAAAGTTGTCAGAGCATTCAATACAGAGAACAGTTACGTGAGCTAGGTTTAGTGAACGTAATTGTGAGTTCTTGAGTGTTAAAGTCTTGTAATCGAGTGTTTAGGTTCTATTCGTGATTGTAAACAAACACGTAAGCTTAATAGAATCATTCATTTGGTTATTGCTTCTGTTCTTCACCGTTTTACTTATAGTTATTGTTTATTCCGCATTCAATAGCTTTTAGGGTTCAAAGGAGGTCCGAAATAGGCGACCAACAAATACAATCAAATATAATAAAACCGAACTGATTATCCATTGTGTAGAGAAACAAATGATTCTATTTTTTAAATTATCCATAAAGCTTTTTTGTTAATATATACTATGTTATTACTGAAGACGTCAATTTTAAATATTTTATTCTCATGATTTCGTTTGTTTTTTAGTAAATTGTTAACTATGATATAATAAAATCTTTACCTATCCGCGGCTCATCATATATGATTTCTTTTTTACCATAACTGACCCCCACTAGGTTCAAGTTACAAAATTATATATCCCATTATTTTACTATTGGGTTCTTATCTAATATTGTGAGAGTAAATATTATTCAATGGGTAATGTAGCTCACATACGGAGCAGCCAATTTAATTTTTAGGTTTTGTTTTTTGGTACATTTTCTTAACCTTTTATTTTTTATTATTTTTTAATTATTTATTTATTTATTTTAGGTTTTAACTTTATATTTTGGTTACTTTTGTTATTTTTTGTTTTCCTCTTACTTTTTACGTTGTTTGTTTTCGATTTTTGAAAATAGTTTCTGCATTTAATTTTTAATTTTTTTAAATAACCGGTTGAACAAGTTGTCAGTTATCCAAGTATGATATCGAAACAAAAATAATAAGTTTAGGTATGATACAAATAATAAAAATACTTTGGGTATTACTTGGATAAAGTTGGACAACTTAGTTGTTATTTAGTAGGCTTAACCCTTGTTTTTATATGTAATTTTTGCTTTATTTTTTTTTAACACTTGTTTTGTGAAACTTTAATCAAAATTCTTTATCTTAGATTTTTGTTTTTTAGCTACTTTCTTTTATCTTTTGTTTTTTGGGTTACATTTTTCGAATTTTAAGTAATGTCTTAATTTTTTTAATACAATATAAAGTTATTACATTTTCATGTTTTTCTAAAGTAAGACCTTTACCAAACAACATATTGCTTGAGTAGTTGAAGCGCTTTGAAACAGAGTTAGGACTAAAGAACGGGTTGTCCAACTTAGTCGTAATAGAGTCATATACGTTGAATAGTTCATTTACTTTATAACATTAGGAGAATGATAGGAGAGTTATTCGTGCATGCAGATCCAAGCATGCTTATTTTTCGTACATTATAGAGGACGTACTTACTGATGACTGATACTCATGTATATATATCAACTCAATTCATTAATTTTCAGCCCTTGAATAGATTTGTGCTTGTAGAGGGTTCTTCATGATAACAGTGAACCCGACTTCCTCGGAAAGATCAACATGATTACCATGAGGAGAAGTCCAGCGGAAATACCATATCAAATTGGCAACAAAATATTGCAAGTGAAGCAGTGCCAAATCGGAGCCAGGACAGATCCTTCTTCCAGCACCAAAAGGCATCATCTTGATCCCTTTTCGTCCTGTTATATCAAACACGCCGTTGCTATTCAACAAGAACCTCTCTGGCTTAAACTCCATTGGATCTTCCCACACCTTTGGATCCCATCCCATCTCAGCCACCATAAAATTGATAGTTGCTCCCTTTTCAATCCTTCTAAAACCACGGCTTTCAAATATGGCATTTTCTGTAGATCCTTTTCATTTATAACTGATTCTGGGTCTAACCCTTTTTGAGGCGGTGGTCCAACGACTTTAACAATTTCATTATAGAGCTTACTCTGAATATGTGGATGTTTCACAAGATTGGCCATTATCCATTGTATAGCATTAGAGGTGCTTTCTACGCCAGCTACAAGGAACTCGCCACACATGCTCACGATATCCTTTTGGGTGAGCTTTCCACCATTTCCGTTGTTAGTAGCTTCTTCCTTGGGAATCTCTAGTTTCACTAGCGTGTCGACATACGCCATGATTTTCTCCTCTCTGTTTGATTGTAAGTCATCGGTTCGAGATTTGATGAGCGGGATGAAGAGTTGATTTTGATCCTCGCGCAACTGTTGAAAGTTTTTCCATTTGTTTCGAAACAATATTTTGGTCAACCATGGGGACACCATGTATACTTTAAATATAAACGAGCCTACCGACGACAGCAAACGTCGCTGTACACTTGCAATAGCATTAATAAGACCATGGTCAAGCTTGTCCCCAAAGCACATCATCACCGAAAGACGCAACATAGCGTCCTCAAAATGCTCAACTACATTTATTCCCAAAGCCTCTTCCTCCATATGCTCCTGGAGTCGCCCAATCAGAATACCAAGGACCGACTTGCGAGCCCAGGTGTAGGACTTGACCTGTGACGTGTGTAGGAAGTTGGATGCAAGGTTGTGACGGAAAAGCCGCCATGTAGGACCATAGGAGGCTGTAGAGATTCCGCATAAAGGGGTTTTAGGACGGTCGGAGAAGGTGGCACCTTTCTGGATGAGGACTTCGTGGGTGAGAGAGTGGCTGCCAACGAAAATGGAAGGATGAGAACCGATGGAAAGAGTAATGAGCGGTCCGTACTTGGATTTAAGATTTTTGATGATGGATTGGAGCTCAGGAAGGGAATTGGTTAGTAGTATGAAGTTGGAGAAAAGAAAAGAAGGGCCAGGGGGTAGCTTCTTGCCATCTCTCGAGTGGATCAGGATGCATTTGATAATGGTGGCTACACAGAAGGAAGCGAGAATGACAAACCAGGTCTCCATTGTCAATAAAGGTGTCTATATAATTTCAAATTTACCCCTACTAACCTATATAAATATCATATTTATCCGTTTAAACTTGATAATATCATATTTACCCTTCTTAAATTTAAAAATATCAAATAAATCCAAATTAATAATTTATCCTAATTAAAACTCCAAAATCATTAGTAATTATCCAAAAATTAGTAAATCAAACTAGTTGCTTTAGTCTATTTTGGGTTGTTGTTTGGTCTGCTGATAACTTTTGTTTCACCAAACTAGTTGTTTTTATTTTTGGTTTATTTTGTTTTGGTCTATTGATAACCTTAGTTTTACGAAACTAGTTGCTTCAGTTGTTTAAAATATTGTTATGTTTTAATAATAAAAACGTTTTTCTCTGTTTTAAATTGTTTTTGTACTTGATTCAAATTTATGGATATTTCTTACCTATTAATTTGGTTGATTCGTTTTGGTTGTGCAGTTGTGGTATTGGTCGATGCTTCCAAATGTGCAACCATATTTTCTCAAATATTTATTAAATCTAATAAGTCAAATATTGTGGCAAAATTTGCAGATTTAAGACTTTATAAGAGAGGTATATTAGTGATTTACTAAATTTTGGATAATTACTAATGATTTTGGAGTTTTAATTCGGATAAATTATTAATTTGGATTTATTTGATATTTTTTAATTTAAGAAGGGTAATATGATATTATCAAGTTTAAACGGGTAAATATGATATTTATAGTAGGCTACAAAACCAAACCTTGAAGGAACCAACATGATCACAGTAAAATCTCAACCACCTAGGATCCATAGTGAACAATCAAGCTTGTATATACCGCGAGTCCCTGACTATGATAGCTGAAGAAGAAAATTAACTATCGTTTATAGAAAAACCATTTCAGGTGCCCAAATGTTTAGATCTTTTAAATACCAAAGTTTAATTTTATTCAGTCAAGTATGATGATAATTATTTTAATTAAAAGTTTGATATGCAATGGTTCGAAACGGATTCACTGTTTATCTTGAAGATCATATTGAAATGAAATTTTCAAATAAATACCGAAAATTAATACGATCAAATGGGTGGGACTTTTGATTTTCTAAATCCTATATAGCTAAATAAAAGTCGAGATGTTTGGTAGTAGAACAATGCGGGTACGAAATACCAACAGGAAACGTCATGTCCTTTTTGATTGGACGGAATGAAATGAAAAGGGAGTAAAATGGGAAAGATGATAAAATGGATCTCTTACATTGTTGGCTTGTTTGTCAAAACGCAACATATCATTTAATCACATTGTTTTAATCACGTACGTACATTAAATAAGTCATGTCATAATCGCGTGGATAAAAACCTAACCAACCCAAATTAACTAGTATAAAAAATGTATCCTACTTCCACAATGTAAGCCCGAACTTTCCCTCAGCCTTGACTTGCTAGGTCATATCAACTCGATCAGGGTCCAACCTCAGTAACGCTTGTTTATAAGCTTCACAAAACGGGTTTTTTTTACCAAACTATGACGTATCATAGCCATAGTGGCTCTTGTTTTCCTCTTGTTACAGCCCTTGCGCCCTCTACCTTAGATGTTGTTGCTGTTGGTGTCACACCCCGCATAGAAATGGCGGAACCGAGGTGTACAGTGTATACGGTATCAGAGATTTAAGGTTACATCAAACATAAATAAACCAAACATTATCAACATAGATAAAGAGTTTGAAGTAAAATACTTATTACAATCATCCGAATAGTATCAAAATACGACTACAGAGTTTGGGAAACTAAGGAATTACAATAACCAAAATAAATTCCAGCAAAAAGTCCAAAGTAGCCAAGCAAGCATAACATCAAAAAGAGGTAACCTCAAATCCCTGAAAAACGTTAAAATACGACGTCAACATAAAGTTGGTGAATTATTCGCAATAGTAAATAAAAACATAATAGGATAAGAATTTCAATACGTTTTGACCCAAAAGTGTTATGATTTGAAGATAAGTCTTTTGAAAATGATGTTTCCAAAATATACGTGAGGTTTACAAAACCTTTTGATAAAATACTCATATTTATACCATACGGTACCATAATCATTTCATAAAAATACCATACTCATTTCATAAAATATCATAATCATACCATAAAATAAATACCATACTGGATAGAATATCAGCTTTAGGAACATACAATACACATGACCCTTAACAATAGATACTGGCAACTAACCCCACCTAGTGTCTCAAACTAGGTTGTCCTCGATAATAATATTCGGTCGTAAGATTGTTAACATGGACAGGGCACGCCATCATCCAAAATAGTGTTAACAATGAGGGCTTGTTAGACCCATATAGCGCTATATATACTTCCGACGGCACAAGCTAACAGGTGTGTATACGGGGCCTTGTACGACCACATAGGCGGTACAAGTTGGGTGAGATCATCTAAAGCATTTATATCCATACATACCATAATACATACATAAAATACCTTTGTTTAACGCTAATCATGCCCAAAAATGTAAAAAGGGTAAGAAGGGCAACGAATAACTCACTGATAGCAAAGCAATCCAAATCTTTATATGTCGGGAAATACTACAATACCGTCAAGCTTCAACGTCTAAGTGCCCTATACATCACGTAAATAAACATGTCTAAGTATCTCTAAGTCTAGTAGGGTTATGCCTTAATGATTAACGTTTTATACGGGTTTAATATGACCAAAAGGAATATCGATATAACGGAATTACGAATGTTTCGGAAAGTCAATGGACTAGATACGTGTTCTTCATACTTACGTGCACTACAAGTCACGTAAGTATCAAGTTACGTGATATACATACTACATACGTGCTCAAGGAAGTATTGCGTGATAAACAAGTGAATTACGTGAGACACAAGTCACGTAATTGATCAATTACGTGATCATGAAGCTACTTACGTGCATGGCAAGATTATTACGTGAACAAGGTGATTATTACGTGACTTATATGCTATTACGTGAAGATGAAACATAATTACGTGAAGGGTAAGCATGTTACGTGATCAACAAGGCTATTACGCGACATGGAAATCAATTACGTGATCCATACAACTGTTACGTGACTTACAAGAGTGAATTACGTGCGTAATACTACTTACGTGACCAGGGGTTTAAGTTTCGTGAACGTAACATCTCTATTTCGTGAACGTAACATGAGTTACGTGAATAGGAAGCAAGTTACGTGCCATAACGGGATTTTTACGAAAAATAACATTTGGAAATCGTTTTTGGAGTGTTCTAAGTGTCCAAATGATCTATAATCAAAACCCTATGTCCAGAATACTATTAGGAACAATAATCCTCAATAAAATCTCGGTTTTGACGGTTAAAAATGGGATTTACGTGTTTGGATAAAAATAGAATAAAGTTTAAAACCAACTTGAAGAAATACTTACTTGATCGTAATGAAACTCGGAGGATAGATAGAGATGATGATGGTGAACAAGAATCCGGTCTCGGATCTAAAATTGGACGGTTGGATCGCCGGAAAAGTTAGAGAGAAGGTGGAGGTGTTTGTGTGTGTTTTTAGAGAGAGAGAGTGTGTGTGTAGATGATTTCTTGGGGAGGAAGGTGAAAATAGAATAAAGACAAAAATGAAGTAGATAAGGACAAATAAGTTGGTGGGATTCTTTTAGGACTAGCCTTGTAATAGAAAAATCCCATAGGACTAGTTTTGTAATAAAATTTCCGAAAGGACTAAAAATGAAATACTTTTTAAACGTTAATCTTAATCGTATAATTAAGGCATAATTCCCCTAAACTTATCATAAGAGCATACTAGACTTATACTAAAGGCACTTAAGACTATACGTTCCCGACATAAAGATCCGAATCACATACTATATACCCGATAACGTAAATACGCATAAAATACAAATACGATACTCATAAAATACGAATACGATAAACATAAAAAGGAATACAATAGGGTCAAAAACACGAATATAAATAAATAAAACGAAAACGAGACGATAGAATAATACCGTGAAATTCGCGAATGTCACAGTCTCCCCAAGTAAAAAGAATTTCGTCCTCGAAATTATCACTGGGTACTACTTCCGGGAGAAAGGTGAGGATACTTCCGCAGAATTTCATCTTCGCGTTCCCACGTGAACTCAGCACCAAAGCGGGAATTCCAGCGAACTTTGACAATTGGGATCTTACTTCGTCGCAGACGCTTAACATCACTAGCAACGATCTCGATCGGTTCTTCAACGAAATGAAGCTTGTCGTCAATCTGGAGTTGCTCAAGCGGAACTAATAATGTCTCATCAGCCAGGCATTTCTTCAACTGAGATACATGAAATACATTATGTACGCTGCTCAGTTCTGCCGGCAAATCTAATCGATACGCAGCTGGGCCAATGCGGGCTAAAATCTTGAACGGACCCGTGTATCTCGGACTCAGCTTGCTGCGTTTCACAAACCGGACAACCCCTTTCCATGGAGATACCTTCAATAATACCATATCTCCAACACTGAACTCGAGAGGCTTCCTGCGCTTATCAGCATACTTCTTCTGTCGATCTCTGGCAGTAATCAATCGTTCCTTGATCTTGAAGATCTTGTCAGTGGTCTCTTGTATAATCTCCGGACCGGATATCTGACTATCTCCAACTTCTGCCCAACATACAGGTGATCGACACTTGCGGCCATATAGAGCTTCGAACG
>CAJVGC010000001.1:68469581-68503242 GCA_910822075.1 Senecio squalidus | reverse complement strand
ATATTCAATTGCATGTAAGATCTAACGGTTGAAAATGTATTTTACATAAATCTATGACTTTTTACGGTCAAAAACGTTTTTAACATGAATAATCTTTAGATCCACGGATTTGAAACCAAAATACTCTTTAGAAAACTGTTAAAAAGATGTTTTAATAAGTCTTAAACCGGTTGGCATGTTGGAATCTATGGGTGAAAATACGTTTTTAACAAAGAAATCTCAAAAACGGGGAGGAAGAAAAAAAGGAGAAACAGCAAGGAGGTGCGCAGCACCCCCTGACAGGTGCTGCGCACCGGGCTGCTGTCTCCCCGAAAACTTGTCGTTTTACTGGTTTTTAGAATATATTACCTTCTGGACTTTTTACTGGAATCATGTGGGGACTGAGATGATTGAAATCTATAATAAAGATGACTTGTGTTGGACTATTTTGGACCTTAATAAGCTATAAAATATGTATTATTGTATGTTAGGTGATTTGTGAGCGGAGTTGATTTACAATTTTTGGATATGAGATTTGGGCGCGGAAGCGCTGCCCAAATTTCCTCGGAAATTGTAAATCACCTCAGCGAGCAAAAACACTTAAGATATAATAACCTAAAACGTTAAATCGGACTTTCGGACGAAAACGTGACAATTACCTTTTTGGACTATTTTGACGATACTTAAATTTGACACTTACACCTTAATGACATCTTACATATATTATTATATAAGAACCTAATAATATAACAACTCATTAAACTACCTTGGTATTAATAGGCAAACCGTGATTCCCGGCTTACACATTCCGACCGAATTTCCAAGTTCTCGATCTCTTCGCAATCTGTGAGTTACAACCCCTTGTTTTATATATTTTACACGAATTTGGGGGAAACATAAGATTTATTCGCATTTTATGCTTTATAAAACAATTTGCAATACTTCAAATCTTTGACTTATTAAACTTTGACTTTGACTTTATCAAATCTTTGACATTGAAACGTCTACTTAGTTTCTTATGCGTAAATTATTTCTTTCTCTATTTATAACTGTTGTTTCGTCTCTTTAACTCAACTATTTATTGATACTTGTATGCGTAACCGACCCTTGATGGAACTATAACATGCTCTTAAGTGATAGTGATTCTCTCTCTTTTAAAATAAAATTACATAGTGCCCAATTATGCTTTAGCTTCTCTCTTACACACTATTAACTACTTAAGCCGTATAGTAATTATGGGTATCGATACTTAGGAAAGAACCGTTCCTTGCTTAGATGGCAGTCTAAGTACATATTTACTGAATTTCTTTTAATTTCCCGTTTGAGAGGCGGGAAGTTGGGGCCGCTCGGTTGATAATCGGATTAGTGTGAACACTTAAGTTATAGATGCCAAGTGGTTGATACAAGAAATCTATTTAGTTACTTACGCATAAACTTATAAACTTTTAGCGATTGTTATCCGCTTCTACTATCTGACTAAATGTGATTTTATTTAGTCTTTACAACTTAGGGCACTCTTCGCCCGTTACTTAAACTTTGCAAGTATATAAACTCTTTAAGCGACTTTCCTCCGCTAATCTCCCTTAGGGGAAAACTTTTACTTTATATACTTTACTCATACTTTTATGCCAACTGTTTAAACTGTAACTCACTCACTACTTTCGTAGTTGACACTTTATCTTATGTTTCAGGAAATTAGTGTAAGTCTGAGGTGCATGGCGTGGATGGGTCGAAGCGGTCGTGTGAGAACTTATGTGGAAAAGACTTGGCCAGTTATTTTGGGAATTTTTAAAGAAACATTTTGATTATGTGTCGATGTATTAAACTATTGTCGTTTGGTTGTCTCGAATGGATTTTAAACACTTTTTATTTTGAATGAATGACTCATTTACCGTTACGTTTTATATGACCTGTGATACGATTTTACAGCTCTTCACATTCCCGTGTTTCCGCTTTAGCGGGGTGTGACACCCAATGATCCTTCCCGTCCTGATATCCTGCAAAATGCAATAAGTGGGGTGCATTAATACCACACAGTTTAATTCTTTCGTAACATGACTAACGGATAATAGCTTGTGTGATAATGATGGCACATAAAGGCATCTCGAGAGTCGTAATTCTTTCGATAGTTCAATGGTTCCCCCTCCTTTAACTGGGAGAGTTTCCCCGTTAGCTGTGTGAATTCGTGTTTTGTCAACTTTCGAGTTTGACATTAGATCGGTTATATCAAACGTCATTGTATTAGTGGCACCACAATCAAAAATCCATGAATTACACTTGGCGTTTTTGGTGGCAACATTAACTTCTCCAGATCGGGAAGAAACGTTCTCCTCTTCGAAATCATGCACGTTTAACATTAACTTCTTTCCTCCGCCGTTAATCTCTCTACTGCCTATGACGGCAGCAGCTTTTCCAGTCTGGAGGTTTTGTGGTTATCACTCCACCATTCTGGATATCCAACGATCCTAAAGCATTTTTCTTTGGTGTGTTTCGACATACCACACTCTTCACACTTGAGCTTTCTCTTATCCACCTTTGATTGAGTTCGAAAAAACGGCTTGTCTGACCGATGATTCTTGAAAGGGGTTTTGGGTTTTGAAATTGGTTCCGAGCTCCGTTACGAAGCAAATTTATTTGTTGTACGGCGAAGTTATTGTTTTCGTTTTCAGCCATAGTGGTTTAAATTGTTTAAATTGTTTAAATTGTGATTTGGAAACTTGTTTTGGCCCAAATCATTAATTTAAATAAACCAGGCCCAAAACATTGTTTATTGGACTTCTATTCTATTCGAATTTGGGCCTAAAATGCTTTATGGAAGAATGTGTAGGAGCAGCTTTTCTAATCGAATGCTTTAGGTCGAATGTTTCTAATCGATTATTCGAACAACCTGCAATTAATTTTCTATCAGCAGCTTTTCTAATCGAATTGTGATGTCGGATTTTCTAATCGAATGCTTTAGGTCGAGTGGGTATTTCGTTTTCTAATCGAATGCTTTTCTAATCGAATGCTTGTCTTCGTGTAGGTTGCTGGTCGAACAAAGGAGTTCGTGTGGGCTCTCACGCTGGTCGAACAAAGGAACAAATTAAGGATTTCGTGTGAGTTTATCTTCAATCCGTGTGACTCAATTCGTGTGGGTTTGATTCGTGATCGAATACTTCAATTCGTGTAAGCTAATTTTCTATTCGAATATTCCAATTCGTGTAAGCTAATTTCCTATTCGAATAAGTTGTTTTTTCTGGTCTAATGGACTAGTCGAAATGACTAGTTCGAACAGGTACTTTCGAAAGTAACCTGCTCTGATACCATGTAGAAATTAACAATCGGGTTTTGTGGAAGAATTTTATATTTCATCACTTTAAAACGATTACATAGGTCACCTATTTATAGGAAAATAATAACCTAACGGGCCCAAGTCCACATACGGACTTGGGCTTACATTTGTTTTTGGGTTCCTATGTCTAACAAAACCATAAGGACGGTTTTGATTAGAAGATATCTTTCGTGAATATACAAATCTCAGTATCTAATAAAAAAATTTCTGATAAAAGATTAAAGTTCACTCTAAATATGTTTTTTTTGGACATTAATTATCCAAACACCTATAAGAAAAAAGATTAAAGTTCACAATATCATTTTCTTAAATTACCGATAAAAGATTTCATTGGGTTTTACTAAGGTGCTCTTCTTTTTTGAAAAAAAACTCTAAATAGGCTCTGACCTCTGACCCGGTCAGAGGTTTTAAAAATTTTGTTGTTTATTTTTTTTTTTCAACCAGAGGCAAAAAACCTCTTTTTACCTCTGATACAACCCTACATAAAAAACCTCTTTTTAGCTCTGATTACCTCTTTCTCTTTACCAGTAAGTTTTCCATCATTAAATTCAAGTAATTTTTGATTTTTTTTCAATGGTTTTGTCACTTCATTCTTTATATAAATTGATATTGATGATTGTTTGTTAGATTTAGGTGATATAATTTTTTTTAATATGTATTTGTTTTCGATTGCATATAAACTCCTACTATTACATTGACTTTTATGTGAACTTTTCTTTTGTTGATTATTTTTATATCTTGAAATTGATGTTGGATGTCACACCCCGCTAAAGCGGAAACACGGAAGTGTGAAGAGCAAAGAATCATTTCACGAGTTATACCAAAAGTCAACGGTTCAAGTCATATATATTGAGATTAAAAGGTAATCATGTTCGAAAAATACAACCAAGATCCGTAAGTATAGAAAGACAAATACATAATAAAGTATTTGTAATAAAATTCCCAAGTATCCCAGGTCTTTTCCCGTATTACTCTTCACATAACTAGCTTGACCCGCCTGAGCAATGCGCTTCATAACTTATGCTTAGTTCCTGAAACATGAGATAAAGTGTCAACTACGAAAACGTAGTGAGTGAGTTACAGTTTATGAATTGAAGAAAGTTCCATTTAAAAGTTTACAAAAGTCCGAAACGAACTCAAGGTTTTATAAAAGTTTGAGAGTCGTTCGGGATCAAAGAGTTTCAAGATAAGATCAAGTACTTAAAATTCAAGAATAGATTAATTTCAAATAAGTTTAAGTACGATCGAAGTGTAAGTAAAGTATATAAAAGTAGAAATTTCCAAGGAGGGAGATTAGCGGAGAAAAGTCGCTTAAAAAGTTTATATACTTGTAAAGTTTAAGTAACGGGCGAATTGTGCCCTAACTTGTAAAGACTAAATAGAATCAAATTTAGTCAAATAGTAGTAGCGGATAACAATCGCTAAAAGTTTATAAGTTTGTAAAGACTAAATAGAATTTAATTTAGTCAAGTAGTAAAGCGGATAACAATCGCTAAAAGTTTATGAGTTTATAAAGACTAAATAGAATTTAATTTAGTCAAGTAGGAGAAGCGGGTAACAGTCGCTAAAAATTTATAAGTTTATGCGTAAGTAACTAAATAGATTTCTTGTATCAACCTCTTGGCATCTATAACTAAGTGTTCACACTAATCCGATTATCAACCGAGCGGCCCCAACTCCCCGCCTCTCAAACGGGAAGTTAAAAGAGAGAGAAATTCAGTAATATGTACTTAGACTGCCATCTAAGCAAGGAACGGTTCTTTCCTAAGTATCGATACCCATAATTACTATACGGCTTAAGTAGTTAATAGTGTGTAAGAGAGAAACTAAAACATGAGTGGGCACTATGAAAGCTTATTATTTTAAAAAGAGAGAGAATCACATCACTTAGAAACGTGTTATAGTTCCATCAAGGGTTGGTTACGCATACAAGTATCAATAAATAGTTGAGTTAAAGAGATAAACAACAATTATACATAGAGAAAGAGATGTTTTACGCATAAGAAATTAAGTAGACGTTTCAATGTCCAGTTTTGATAAAGTCAAAGTCAAAGTTTAATAAAGTCAAAGTTTGATAAGTCAAAAGTCAAAGTAGTTCCACAAGTTTAAAAGTCAAAATAGTCATATAAGTTTACAAAAGGTTGGATCTCATGTTTCCCCCAAAAAGAGTACTTAAAATGTAAGAGTAGAGAGGGGTGTAACTCACGGGTTGCGAAGATAAGAACTTGGAAGGATGGTCGGAAATAAGAGCCGGGAATCACCGAATGCCTAAGGATACCAAGATTTATTCATGTGTTTTTATTGTATTAAGTTATTAAACCTAATATATAATGGATGAAATTTGTTTTATATTATGTAGTATAGGTAAGTTTTTAGTCAAACTTTAAGTGTAAAAGTCCATTTTGCCCAAAATTGTCCGAAACGGTTAACGTTTTGTTTTAATCAAAAAGTCCAAAGTTGATGTTATTGTTGTTATGTTAAATATGTTTTGCTCGCCAAAGTGTTTTATATTTTCTAACGAAATTTGGGCAGCGCTTCCGCGCCCAAAATCTATGTCCAAAAATATTCACCACTTTCCCGCTTACAAAACACATATATAAACATAACGTTTTCAAACTTGTTTATCTTAGTCAATTAAGTCCAATATGTTCATTTTAACAAAACTCAGCCCCAAATGTCAAGCCTCAAAAGTCAGAACGCGTAACCAAGTTTTTAAACGATCAAAACAACATTTCGGGAAGGACAGCAGGTCGGTGCTAAGCACCTATGCAGGGGTGCGCAGCACCTCCCCTGCTGTCTTCCCATTTTCGAGTTTTTCTTGCTAAAATCGTTTATGTAAGTGTTAGATCTTGACATGCAATCGGTATAAACCTTAATACTCATCATTATATCAGTTTATAAGCAACATTTAACCACAAAAACAAAGATTTAACCACTATTTATTTAAAACCCGTTTTTGTATAAAAATGGTTATAAAAGTTCATCAAAACTTGTTTTTATGGTTTTGATCATACATGCAATGGTTTAGATTGATAATACAAGTAAAAAGGAAGATTTCTACCGGATGAAAATGCTTGGATGATGTTTTGGAAGGATTTAGAGCTCCAAAAGTGGTGAAATAAGCTTTTAACCGAAATAGACTTGACCCTTCTTGCTTCCTTTGATGTTTAAAACGTTTTTGATGGTGATTTTGGTGGGTTTTTATGGCTGGAAATCACTGGTTTATGTGATGTTCTTGAGGAAAAATAGAGAGAAGATGGAGAGAAAGTGATGGTGTGTGTGTGTTTTTGATTTTCTAAAATGAAAATGAAAATGAAAATGAAAGGATAATAATGGGAGAGTTTTGGGACTGTCAAAAATCAGTAACCATGTGCAGAAATCGTTTTGATTGGGTGTTTATGTTTATAAAAACGAGACCATAACAAAAATACAAAATATGGAATCTGGTAGCCTGGTGCGGCGCACCAAAGCCATAGGTGCGGCGCACCGGGGGTTTTTCAGTATTTTCCGGACTTTTCGTTTTTACGTTATTGCTTCGTTGGACCTTTTTGTTAATTGAAAGTTTTTAAGTATGATAAGTTATGAACTTAGGAAAGTTCAATAGGTGTTTTCTTGGTATTAGGACTTATATAAATTGATTCCGGGTGTGATTCCGACACTGACGCGTATCCGGCTATTGACCAATTAAAGGCAACGGTAGACAATAAGAGAGACATAGAGCGTAAATTGAACCTAGAATTTGACGGTTGTCACATTCTCCCCGGGTTGAAAGAAATTTCGTCCCGAAATTTGGTTCGTACCATAATGGAGGAATGTTTTTAAGAACCGATGGGGATATTCCTGACGGATTTGGTCCTCACGTCTCCATGTGAGATCGGGACCACGTCGAGAATCTCCAGTGGGACTTGATGATGGGTGAAAGACTTGCCTGGGTTATTTGACCTTCCGGTCAACCAACTTAAGCGGTTCCTCAAAGAGTTTGAGTTCGGCATTGATTTTGACCTTGTCGAGGGGGTTGACGACGGTCTCATCAGATAGATGCTTCTCGAGGGTGAGGCATGGAAATATGTATGTATTAACGTTTGAAGGAATCAGGTGGATCTGAAGGCGATGAGCGATCGGACTAACACGTCCTAAGACTTAGTTTGGACTGGCGTACCTAGGGCTCAGTCAGCCGCGTTCCCAGAAGCAGGCTATCCCTCCCCATGGCGATACCCTGGGAGGTACTCGATTGCCATCCTGGGACTCGGGGGTTTTCTTCTGGTTGGTTACGTAGCTTTTCTGACGGGCACGGGGTACTTTCAGTCTTTCACGGATGAAGGGAGGCGTCGGACCTTGCAAGTTGTCAATTGTTAGCTTCTAGCCAACAGAGCGGTGACCGACACTTGCGTCCCAATAGGCATTGAGGGGTTCGCTCTTGGTGCTGGCACGGAGGTTGTGGTCATAGGGGAACTCAGGAGTGGTGAGTATTCGGCTTCCTATGAAGGTAACTACACGCGCTCTCAGCATTTCATCAAGCGTTTGGATCGTCCATTCGTTCTGACCATCGGTCAGAGGGTGGTACGTGGTGATGAGGTCTAGTCGTGTCCCTAGCGATTCTCTGGAGGGCACTCCAAAGAGGACGGGGCACAGATCGACTATCCTTATCGGCGGTGATGAGGAGAGGGGTTTTGATATTCCGCCTTGGCTTTGGGGGTGAGTGAGGCACTTGGTTATGTGCAAGGCGGTATCCTTTTTCGCGCCTGGCCACCTTCAATATTCACGGGGATCCTCGTGAAACACCTCGGATTCCGGATGGATGGAACATCGAGATCGGTGGCCCGCGTCAAAAGGAGTTTACGAAGATTCTCAGATTCTGGATTTCATGCTCAGTCATTGACGCAGTGGGTTACGTCTAGTCTGAGTCCGAATTCCTTCATGGTTGATAACATAATCAGGGAAATGTACTTCTCGGGGCCCAACTTTACGCTTTGAGAATTTGGCGTACTATTTCCGACTTCTGGGGAGGTCTTAGAATGAGCTTAAGGTGTTTCACGTGTTTTTCCCTGTTCCTGGAGTATATGAGAAGGTCGTTTATGAATACGATTACGAATCTGTCCAAGTATGGCCTACACACTCTGTTCATTAGATTCATGAATACTGTTGGTGTGTTGACTAGGCCAAAGGGCATGACGGGAATTCGTAATGTCCGTATCGAGTTCGAATGCGGTCTTAGAAATGCCGGATTTACTGACACGAACCGGATGATAATCTGGGCGGAGGTCTACCTTTGAGATGCAAGTTGCTTCCAGCAACTTATTCGAATAGGTCGTCGATCCTCGGGGGTGATTATCAGTTCTTGTCGGTCAGTTCGTTAGGTTTACTATAATGGGTGTGCAGGCGGAGGGATCCGTCTTTCTTGTTGATAGGCGAAACTCGAGGCTCGCCAGGAGGCGAACTTGAGCGGAGAGGGTCATGGTTTAGAAATTCTTGCAGTTGCTTTGGCAGCTTTTGCATTTCGAGTGGTGCCAGACGGCATGGTGTCTTGGCGACCGGTGTTGTGCCAGGAACGAGGTCTATACGGGATTTCGACTTGTCATTGCGGCGGTAGCCCAGGAAAATCCTCAGGAAAGACTCTGGGTGGTCCTTGACTACGAGAATGTCTTGGACTCGGCTTTCCTTAGGTTTACCTCTGGCGACCTGGGCGAGGGGTGCGTCGTAGTCCTCCTCGAGGTACTTGCACACTTTCAAGGAAGACATGATGCGAAGTCGTCGTCCAGGTTTACCCTTTTTGGACGACGAGAGTTTGACTCCCTGAAGAAGGGGGAATACAGATGAGTTTGCCGGAACAGACGGTCTCGGTTCGAAAATAAAATAGCTGGTGCAATTGGATGATAGTATCAAAGCTTTCCATTTCGATAGGAATTAGCTTGATGGGGAAAATTTGTCGGGTAAGCATGGTGAACATCCTAAGATTGTATTCATGGCTTCGAGCTCTTGACCGTTGGCATATTCGATGGTGAGCTACCCTTAAGAACTTTAGATCCTAGGTAAAGGAGGGGTCTAAATTCTAAGGAGACAAGGCTTCTTTCAGCTCCTGTATCGAATAGCACGGAAGAAGGATGGAAGTTGATAGGGAAACGTACACGTAACGGTACTGGGGTCCGGACGTGCTTCCTTGGCTGTGATTTCGAGAGTATAGAAAGCTTTTGTGGTATTCGCTATGGGGCAAATCCCACGGATGTGTTGGTTGCTTGTTATTGTTTCTCCTTGTGGGCTAATGATGAATATTCCTTTTCTCATTTTCCCCCTTCGCTGGATGCGGGTTGGAGGGAAAGGGAGGTTGTCGTTTCCAAGGTTTTCGTCCTCATCCTGTTGGGTTGATACAGGAGGGAGAAGGGTTTTACTGTTTCTAAGGGGTTCACCTTCTTCTTGCTCGATGGTGGCTGGGAAGAAGGAGAGGTTATGGTCAGGGTTGTACTTCGGGTAGTCGACGTTGGGGTTATCGTCCCCGAAGATTCCGTTGTTGATCCCATCGATGGTCTGGGCAACCGTGCTTGGGAGTGCCGCTTTGAACTGCGCAGTTATCTGCTCAGCCATAAGGTCAACGCGGCTTCTCTTGGGCGGCATGGTTCCACAATGGAAAGAAAGAATTAGTTTAGGGCGTACGAATAGGAATTTGTGATAATAATTTAACTCAGGGTTTAATAGTAACCAATACACAGGAGTAATATGAACGGATAATTAGTACATGCACGATGATGATTTAAGCGATACGATAGAATGGTTCAACGACGATGTCAGGGTTCGCACGAGAACGGCGAGTATAGACGATAAGGGTAGAGAATTCACATTAATAATAATACTAAGGAGTCAATAACATAGTTCGGAATAAGAAAGAGAGAGTACGAGTATGATATAAGGAAACAATGATAAGAACGACCTTGGGTTGTGTTCAGGGGAAAGTTACAACTCAAGCCTTTGGTACAAATACCAAGGAAATCCGATTGATAATGCCTTCCTGGAAACATCTTAGCGGCAATGACCGCCAATAGAGTCCCCATGATTAAACATGTCCCAACGAGACGCTGCACAGTTCGTGTCGTGGCTCGGGTCGAGGCGATGATTCGCAACGACTGCTCGGACAACTGATGCGCAACATCGGTGACTTCGCTGTTGAGGAGCCCTTGCTACTGGGTCTCCTTGCAAGACCCCGAACCTCTCGGTGGAAGTGGAAGAATGCGGCCGGCGAGGGAGGCTGAAGGAAGGGTGAAATCATAGGTCGGGAGAGTCTGGTCTCATGGGCACGTCGCCTTTCCTCTAGGAACTGGCGTTCCCGATGGTACCAATCCATGGTCGGTATAAGGAGAGGAGTGGGTTGAGACGGATAGGACTGTTATCCGGTAATCCGATCAGGCAGACGGCCAGGGTGGATGAGCTGTATACGCGCGGTCAACCTAGGGTGAGGCCCTTAGGGCGGTGGCGATGCTGTAGCGGCGCTGGTGGAGGGGGTGGTAGTGCAGTCCTCGGACTGGATCCCCTACTGCTGCTGCTCGCCATCGACGTATCCTCCGTCGGGTCGGTCGTCTGGTGACGTTGACTCTCGGAGGCCGTGTGGCCCTATGAAGGTTCGCGCAATGAGGAAACGGCTCGGGAGGGAATCGTGACTGAGATCGAAAAAAAAAAGTGATCGCGAACGGGAGTACTGAGACGTGACGAATCTGCGAACATCGAGTTACACAAGTACGGGGGAAACTAGAAATAGGAAACACATAATTAAATCACATGCACGGGTCAGTTATGTGAGAATCGGGAATTGATAAGACCGGGAATTTTTTTTTTTTTTTTTTTTTGGACCCAAAAACCGTTAACGATAGTAATTCCTTTTCCGTTCTTGCATAATTCATTTTGAACTACGGGTGGTTGATCAAGTCACGCATAGTTGAAAAAGATAATCATGCAATTGCGGAAAATAATATACTAAAGTTTGAACCCGAAAATGATTTTTCTGAAAAGCCTTGGTTATAGTTTTGGTTTCGAAAACTTTTTGGAAAATTTTTAAAACCGTTTTCACTATAACCCGTGCTCTGATACCAAGTCTGTCACACCCCGCTAAAGCGGAAACACGGAAGTGTGAAGAGCAAAGAATCATTTCACGAGTTATACCAAAAGTCAACGGTTCAAGTCATATATATTGAGATTAAAAGGTAATCATGTTCGAAAAATACAACCAAGATCCGTAAGTATAGAAAGACAAATACATAATAAAGTATTTGTAATAAAATTCCCAAGTATCCCAGGTCTTTTCCCGTATTACTCTTCACATAACTAGCTTGACCCGCCTGAGCAATGCGCTTCATAACTTATGCTTAGTTCCTGAAACATGAGATAAAGTGTCAACTACGAAAACGTAGTGAGTGAGTTACAGTTTATGAATTGAAGAAAGTTCCATTTAAAAGTTTACAAAAGTCCGAAACGAACTCAAGGTTTTATAAAAGTTTGAGAGTCGTTCGGGATCAAAGAGTTTCAAGATAAGATCAAGTACTTAAAATTCAAGAATAGATTAATTTCAAATAAGTTTAAGTACGATCGAAGTGTAAGTAAAGTATATAAAAGTAGAAATTTCCAAGGAGGGAGATTAGCGGAGAAAAGTCGCTTAAAAAGTTTATATACTTGTAAAGTTTAAGTAACGGGCGAATTGTGCCCTAACTTGTAAAGACTAAATAGAATCAAATTTAGTCAAATAGTAGTAGCGGATAACAATCGCTAAAAGTTTATAAGTTTGTAAAGACTAAATAGAATTTAATTTAGTCAAGTAGTAAAGCGGATAACAATCGCTAAAAGTTTATGAGTTTATAAAGACTAAATAGAATTTAATTTAGTCAAGTAGGAGAAGCGGGTAACAGTCGCTAAAAATTTATAAGTTTATGCGTAAGTAACTAAATAGATTTCTTGTATCAACCTCTTGGCATCTATAACTAAGTGTTCACACTAATCCGATTATCAACCGAGCGGCCCCAACTCCCCGCCTCTCAAACGGGAAGTTAAAAGAGAGAGAAATTCAGTAATATGTACTTAGACTGCCATCTAAGCAAGGAACGGTTCTTTCCTAAGTATCGATACCCATAATTACTATACGGCTTAAGTAGTTAATAGTGTGTAAGAGAGAAACTAAAACATGAGTGGGCACTATGAAAGCTTATTATTTTAAAAAGAGAGAGAATCACATCACTTAGAAACGTGTTATAGTTCCATCAAGGGTTGGTTACGCATACAAGTATCAATAAATAGTTGAGTTAAAGAGATAAACAACAATTATACATAGAGAAAGAGATGTTTTACGCATAAGAAATTAAGTAGACGTTTCAATGTCCAGTTTTGATAAAGTCAAAGTCAAAGTTTAATAAAGTCAAAGTTTGATAAGTCAAAAGTCAAAGTAGTTCCACAAGTTTAAAAGTCAAAATAGTCATATAAGTTTACAAAAGGTTGGATCTCATGTTTCCCCCAAAAAGAGTACTTAAAATGTAAGAGTAGAGAGGGGTGTAACTCACGGGTTGCGAAGATAAGAACTTGGAAGGATGGTCGGAAATAAGAGCCGGGAATCACCGAATGCCTAAGGATACCAAGATTTATTCATGTGTTTTTATTGTATTAAGTTATTAAACCTAATATATAATGGATGAAATTTGTTTTATATTATGTAGTATAGGTAAGTTTTTAGTCAAACTTTAAGTGTAAAAGTCCATTTTGCCCAAAATTGTCCGAAACGGTTAACGTTTTGTTTTAATCAAAAAGTCCAAAGTTGATGTTATTGTTGTTATGTTAAATATGTTTTGCTCGCCAAAGTGTTTTATATTTTCTAACGAAATTTGGGCAGCGCTTCCGCGCCCAAAATCTATGTCCAAAAATATTCACCACTTTCCCGCTTACAAAACACATATATAAACATAACGTTTTCAAACTTGTTTATCTTAGTCAATTAAGTCCAATATGTTCATTTTAACAAAACTCAGCCCCAAATGTCAAGCCTCAAAAGTCAGAACGCGTAACCAAGTTTTTAAACGATCAAAACAACATTTTCGGGAAGGACAGCAGGTCGGTGCTAAGCACCTATGCAGGGGTGCGCAGCACCTCCCCTGCTGTCTTCCCATTTTCGAGTTTTTCTTGCTAAAATCGTTTATGTAAGTGTTAGATCTTGACATGCAATCGGTATAAACCTTAATACTCATCATTATATCAGTTTATAAGCAACATTTAACCACAAAAACAAAGATTTAACCACTATTTATTTAAAACCCGTTTTTGTATAAAAATGGTTATAAAAGTTCATCAAAACTTGTTTTTATGGTTTTGATCATACATGCAATGGTTTAGATTGATAATACAAGTAAAAAGGAAGATTTCTACCGGATGAAAATGCTTGGATGATGTTTTGGAAGGATTTAGAGCTCCAAAAGTGGTGAAATAAGCTTTTAACCGAAATAGACTTGACCCTTCTTGCTTCCTTTGATGTTTAAACGTTTTTGATGGTGATTTTGGTGGGTTTTTATGGCTGGAAATCACTGGTTTATGTGATGTTCTTGAGGAAAAATAGAGAGAAGATGGAGAGAAAGTGATGGTGTGTGTGTGTTTTTGATTTTCTAAAATGAAAATGAAAATGAAAATGAAAGGATAATAATGGGAGAGTTTTGGGACTGTCAAAAATCAGTAACCATGTGCAGAAATCGTTTTGATTGGGTGTTTATGTTTATAAAAACGAGACCATAACAAAAATACAAAATATGGAATCTGGTAGCCTGGTGCGGCGCACCAAAGCCATAGGTGCGGCGCACCGGGGGTTTTTCAGTATTTTCCGGACTTTTCGTTTTTACGTTATTGCTTCGTTGGACCTTTTTGTTAATTGAAAGTTTTTAAGTATGATAAGTTATGAACTTAGGAAAGTTCAATAGGTGTTTTCTTGGTATTAGGACTTATATAAATTGATTCCGGGTGTGATTCCGACACTGACGCGTATCCGGCTATTGACCAATTAAAGGCAACGGTAGACAATAAGAGAGACATAGAGCGTAAATTGAACCTAGAATTTGACGGTTGTCACATTGGACAATTAGTTTATTAATTTGTTCAAATAAGTAATATGAATATGTATGGATTGAGCGTGCTTTTGGTGTTTTGAAAGCACGTTTTCCCATCTTTAAAAGAATGGCTCCGTATTCTTTGGTGAAACAAAGAGATATTACTATTGCATTCTTTGTTATACATAATTTTATACGAAAAGAAGGATTAAGTGATGATTTTTTCTTCGAATATGATCGAGGTGAAGTACATGCTAACGAGAATGTACAAGATGGGGACGAGTACGATGAGGACGAGGTTCAACCACATGGAAATACAACAGATCAACAATATATGATCAATTGTCGTAATCAACTTGCGGCACAATTAATGCAAAATGTTGAAAATGTTGTTTGAATATTATCTTTATTTGAAAAATGTTCCCACTATGTTTAAACATTTTTATGAATGTTTTTATTTAAGACGGTTTATAAATGTAACAGTTTAGTACTAATATAGTAAAACAGATGTTACGAAGGAAAAAAGAACATAGTATATTGATTCAGATTCAGAGTTTTGGACCACCTCTGATTAATCAGAGCTGGTATTCAGATTCAGAGGAAAAACCTTTGGTTCAAAAGAACAGTACCTAACACTTTCATGGGCAGAGGTCCAAAATATTGTATAAACCTTAAAAAATGACATATTATGCATATTAAAAACAACTTTTAATAGTTATATCTTTTGTATATGTTCATTGATGTGTTTTCGATCATTTGAATGGATCAAATGTAGAAGAAAAAAAACTCATTTTAAATTATTTTACATAAGATAAAATAATTGACGATGCATAAAATATTAAAGCAATGATGTTGTGAACTTTAATGCACCAAATTTTTATTGAAACGTATATATCGTTATAAAATTGAACATTTTATTAGATTTGTCAGTTCTGATTTCGAGAATTTAATTTTTTTTTACGTTTTTTAAATACTTAGTTTTTATTTGATTTAGTTTTAATATTTTTAAAACAAAAGTTTATCAAGAAAAAACTATCCAATAAATATTCTAACTTTTTTATTTATGTACAGATCTATAGGTTTTTACCTACAATATCTTTGGTTATTTTGCATGCTCTATTTTTGGTGTCACGTCTTTTACTTTCAATAACACCTTTTTCTTCTTTTTCTTTTTTACTTTAAGTAATATATTGGGATTAAGATATCTAAAATCAATAAAAGAAAGACTTATGGATATGAATAATCAATCATTTCCTTCATGTTTGATAAGCTACAAAAAACACTTTCATTTATTTGCTAAGTAAGTTAATTATATGTTATAAAACGATTTCATGCTTTGAAATTCACATATAATGTTAAAATAACTAGTTTATTTTTCACGAATACCCGAACACTTCAATCGAGAAAAAAATCAAATATATTATCTTTTGGTTTATTATATGTACGTTTTTTTCAGCTTTATCTTTAAATTTATACGTGAAGAACTCTATCAATAAACATAATGCAATAATAACATATATTTTTATTTAAACATATATTAAAGTGTGTTATCAAATATTATGTGGTTTCGTTTATACCATGTGGTTGACTTCAACTACACCTTTAAGTTCGTACTGGTACGGACTAAAAATAAGAAATGTTATGTGAACTATATGTATGTGGTTGACTATAGCTTCACATTTAATTCGTATTGCTATGGGTTAACCAATAAAGTAAATTTACTTGGTATTGTCTAACTAAAGATATAAAAATATAAAACATAGTTAATAATATCTATATGTTAGGAAATGAGCGTTTAATAATAAATTAGAAAACATATTATATAACGGTTTTTTATACTACATTACAAAGTTTAAATATGTATTTTTTATGTAGGTATATGTTTTTATTTTATTAAAAAGTAAAAATCGCCAAAAAAAGTGTTATGTTAAAAACCAAGTTTATTGAATAATCTTTATGAAAATAAATAAATAATATATGACAAATATGTTGGATATTAAATAATTATGTCAAACTAATATAATTTAAATATATTAAAGTTGAAGGATTAAAATTGTAATTAAAATTGAAGAACCAAAATGAGAATAGTAAATAATGATGTCATTATCATTTTGATCTAAGAGTTTAAAATTAATGTTAAAACTTATCTAATCTTGTAGGTTTTGCCATATGTCTTTTGATGCATCTCTTTTAGTATATATTATAGATTATAGATAGATTATAGATATGTGATAAGATTTTCAACATTTGTTTAAAAATAAAAAATAAATAAAACTCAAATACAATTGATTTGTGGTTCTACATTAATCATACATCATTTAAAATTATTGTGTTTTAAATTGATATCCAGAGTCAAAGTTACATGTGATACAAACTTACGAGTTTTGCAATTTTACATACATTATAAAATCATATATATTTACAGAAAAATCACATGTGATCTTGTGAGGTTTTTTTTCTTTTTTTTTCCCTCTGTCTAGTTGAATTATAAATCATATAACATTTATAGATTTTATATTATACATCCGGTTTTAGTAACTTATATGTAATGTAATAACATATAATGTTTTTTACCAACTGTATTTAAAAGTAACGTTATTTATAACAAATTGACACGAACATAAGTATTAATATAGAAAAGAACATCATGTGCATGCATATTTGTACAAAACAAATCTTCACTCACATGGAAGGCAAAATCTGACCTTAGATATTTCAATGCGTTGAACGACCAAGTACATTGCTACTTCTCACGTGATTGCATTTTTAAGATACCCAATATCACCCAAATATTAAAAAATTCACTTGATATTTTATTGAATATTTTTACGTAAAAATAATTTATCATTTTAATAGTATAGTGACTTTGTTAAATTATTAAAACAAAAGAGCATTGTGACTCGACATCACATGTTTTGAATCGGACGCCGTTAATAAATATTTCCGGCAATCACACAATTCGTGTAGTTTGACATAGGTAGACTATAACTAGTCTACCGCGGTTTATAGACTTCGGTTGAAAAACATATAGACACACATCAATAAATACGCTAAATTATAAACATTTTTTTTCTATAAGTTTTAAATAATAGTGTGTAATTTTTTAATTTGTTCGTATTTATAAACGTGTATAAGATATTTACATCTAAAATCATAAAGAAAATAGATAAAACAATAACAATTTATACACCTATAAGTATAGGAAAAAAAAAGTTCTGAACATACAAGTCTGGATCCATTCTCACACGTTCATTTTCTTTTTGAACGGCATACTTGTATCAAAAAACCTTAGCGGAAAACTAAGGCAAAAATACAAAGAGTGAAGATCGATGCCTCTTTGATCGAGGTTGTCTCTGGTTGGGAGACGGTTTCTAGCCACCCTCCATAAGAAGATTTTGATCTTTTCGGAATAATTTTGTTCGGGGCTAAGTGGCCAACGCAAGGCCCAATTTTGTTTGAGGGAGCCAATTTACAAGAGTAAAACACTTATGGAACATATTTTGTTAGACTCCAAAGCCTAGAGTCTTGGGTACCAGTGGGCAAGCGCATGGCCACCAATCCAAATGTCAGTCTAGAAAAAAAGTGTTGGTGCCATTTGCTTATTTCCGATTTTCCACTCGAAAGAGGAGTGGAGATCGATGGAATGTTTACTTAGTTTTTTTCTATAAATTCGCTATATAGCCCACGGACTTCTCGGGTGGCTTGGGGTGTAGTTAGGGTATTAAACAACCATATTCGTCAAGTGTCACGAATAGTTGATCTTTTCGTGAAAGTTAGGTTCACTTTCGTAACGAGGAACCCTATGCAAACAAAAATCTTTGTTAAAACTTCTGTTTTATTATGTTATTAAATAAGTTTACTAATGGTCACAATTCTGTTTTGCATTATTAATAAGTGCAATACTAACTCTGTTTCTACTGTGTTTTAAGCATGTGAATCTTTGTTAAAACTTCATCTACTTTTTGCAGTATTAACAGAATTATATTTTTGTAGTATTAACTCTGTTAGTGTTGTGTGTGGTAGAACTTATTTTTGATTTATTAACAACTATAGGTTTGGAATTTAGGGCAGATTTTCCATGGTTTTGTGGTGATTCAAGCTTGCTATTATACCCCAACCTCCTATGATGCTTTTAAAGCATTTTCTTTTGATTTTCAGGGTTATAAAAACACATTTTTGCATAATGATTTTCTTTTCCACATATGTAACACACTTTGACTGGACTTTTAAGAGTTTGTCCTTTCTGAGCTTTTAACTGGTTCCTATTTATTTGATTTCCTTTTGTATCTATATGAACCCAAGTTTTTTCTTTAAGACCATTAGTGTTTTTACAGCAACTACATTCACATTTAGTATCTTCCTTTATCTGTTGAGTGGGCATCATTGACACTAGACTTTGTGAATTTTGTTGAGTAACTCCTTCAATTGTGATCAAATGATTTTCTAGAGAAATATCATTGTTTTTCACAATCTTCAGTTTACTCTCTTCAACTAAGTCCTCAATCAGAACTTATTCATAGTTGATTGGATCAACTTTGAATGATTCTGTTGGTGGTGTCTATAAGATTAGAATCCTAGGTTTTTCTAAAGATGGAGGAATGTAATTTTGATTGAATGGTGGGGCTACTTCTTTATAACCTATTCCTGACTTTTCCTTACCAATTATTTGTTGTTGAATCAGGTTATTTACAGACTGTGAAACATATTCTAATTTCCCTTCATTCAATTCAACCTTTTCTCTTTCCTCATTGATTCTTTTAATTTCCCCCTAGCTTCCTTATGTTTCACTAACAAATCATCTTTTTGCCATTCTACAAATTTAATCTTTTCTTGATAGCTTAATTCATTAGCTTTGTAAGATTTAATTTGAGTTTCTAGGTTCTGTTATTCCCATAGAGGCTGATCTTCTTTGTTCTTCTAATATTTTAATTGTGTCACAAATAAGTTGATTATGATTTCTATACTTAAGCATGACATCTTTACATTCAGGAGAACATAGTTTAGAATTTACCTCAGGTGTGAGAGATGATGATTCAGAGTCCTTGGTGGAAGATGCAATAGCCATAAGAGTTGTATTCTAAGTAGATTCTTCTGCAACTTCACTCCCGCTATAGCCAAAGACATCTTCATTAATGGCAGTAGGAACATATGCAGTCTGAACAACAACTGCAGTAGAAACATCATTTACAGTAGTATCATCAGCTGCAGTAGAAACATCAACTGTAGTAGAAACAACATCTGCAGTAGAAACTACACATGCTATTAGTGCTCTGTTTTGGATGGTCTCTTCAGCTAGATCATTCCAGCCATATCCAAACACATCTTGTGTGATTAGGGATGTTGATGTACTTTCTTGTGTGTTTCTTGAATTATTGGATTTTGATTTATGTTTGCATTCTCTTGCAAAGTGTCCTAGATCAACACAGTCATAGCACTTGACTTTGCTCTTGTCAAATCCAACTCTCTCATTGCTTCTAGGAGTAAATCTTCTCTCAGTTCTATTCACAAACCTTCTTGCCCTCAATGATAGCATAGCCAGTTGCCATTTGAGATCCATCTCTTCTAAGTCATCTTGATGAACCTGTCTCAAGTCTTCATTGGTTAATCCTTAGAATGAACTTTGTGATAGAAAAGCTTCAAAGGACAAATCTTTTGTGTTGTCATTCTGAGATGTTCCAGCTGGTGTGATGAGTGCAGTATTAAAAGTATTAATACTGTTGTTGCTGTTGACTGGCTTTTTGGCTTCAACTTCAGCTTCAAACACCCTTAAGTCATTGTACAGATCATCCAACTCCATCTCTTCTAGCACATCACCCTGTCTGTAAGATACTGTGTAGATGATCCATTCATCTCCCAGAGATCTGAGAAACTTCCTGTTTAGATCATCTTTATCTATTCTTACTCCTGCACTACTCAACTCTCCAGTAAGCTTCTTGTATTTGTCAAACGTCTGAGTCATTCTTTCCTCCTTTAAGGCTTTGAAGTTGTCATACTCGTGTTTGAGAAGAGCCTTCTTGTTCTTCTTGGTGTTCTTTGTTCCACTGAATATCTTCTCAAGAGCCTCCCATAGAGATTTTTCATCATCATATCCTTCAAATTGTGCTTGATATTCATTGGGAATAGCTATTAGAAGGATACTTAGAGCCTTGATTTCAGTCTACTTTTCTCTTCTTTCTTGATCTATGGTAGGAAAATGAACATTTCCAGGTGTTCCATCAGCTGACAGATTAAGAGCTTCTTTGTTCTCATTCACAATAACATCTCATACTGTATAATCAGAGAGCAGTATGTGTTGTTTGATTCTCAGCTTCCAGAGATGAACATCGTTGCTATTGATTGATAGTAATCCGCTTCTAGTTGAGGCTTCAAAACTTGTAGATCAGTAGATCTTGAGTACCTCCTGTGCTCTGATACCACTTGTCAGGATCAATGTATTTGATATAAATCACACACACGTTGAATATAGATCTTGATCTATCAAAGAAGTTTAGCAGCGGATAAACACTTTTTTATTACAAGTTTAATGAACAAAAGAATATTCTTTATTGAAATAATAAGAACAATAACGATTGCCAAATTGTAAAGCCTCAATATATTAATCGATTAAGGAATGATTAACATACGTGTTTCTCTTAATACAAGGATCTATGTATATATAGACCTTGCGGCTATTCTAGCTAAACTAGAAAACTACTTTACAATCACAATTGTATTATGACTGCATTCACAGTTGCATCATAATCACAATTGCTAGAAATAAGGAAGAGATAATTACATAAATAATCAATATTTATCTAAACTACATTTGCAGTAGTAACGAGAAGCGGGCAGTAGTAAGTGGCTTCAGCAGTAGTAACCATCAGTCTTCAGAAGCATGCAGTAGTAAATGTCTTCATGCAACAATAACTGTCTTCATGCAGCCGTAACTATGTTTATGCAGTATTAATAAGTAGTACTAATGAGCAGTATTAATGAAATTAAACTATTTTAAGCAACAGTTTAACCTCAACATATAACCTTGATTCTAGACATGAAAAACCATCGTTGAACCCTACCCAGTGTTTTTCTAACGAAAGAAAAATTATATTCATATTGATATAAATCTAACATCGATCAAAGTTGTTAATGTTTGATATGTTAGATTTAGGGTTTGTGATAATCTCGGATTTCTCAATGTATCGTGTTTGTTCACTTTCCGTATTAAGTATTTCGACCCTATCAATTGCCTGGGGTTACACGAAATCCTAATCGGGATACAATGAGAATTGTCCCATTGTGTTCTTGGCAGTGAATCACAAATCGGAAATGTAAAGAATTATGTATGTATTCGTTAGTTAGAATGAGACCAAATAATCTGTATCTAGAAACAGATTTCTGACGGTTACACAGCAGTTAGCGACGGTTTTATGACGGTTTCAACCGTCATAAAACTGTCCCAACTTTTGGGAATTAGGCGGGAATTTAAGTAATCAGCTCAGCCCCTTGACCCCGCAAGGGGGCCCCCTTGACCCCTGCTTTACTGTCGTGGTCGAGTTCATATTAGCTCAACGAGTGTGCACTCCACACTTCCCTGACTCGTTTCCGAGCTGAACATGAAGTCACATCAGTCTCTAGTAAATCACATTACCTAAATGACCGTCGATGACACTAAAATCACCAACATGATAGCCGTGGGAATCTTGATCCTTCAATCTGAATTAGAAAAATGTTTCTGTTTTCGTTTCCCTAAATATCGAAATGGCACGAATATCAAGATCTCAATTTAAAAAATTGACATGCAATCATGATCCTTCCTTACCCGATTATGTACAACATATATAATATATAAATCGAAATAAAGAGAATTCAGTTCCAACTTGTATTTCTGCTTAGAGATGTTTATTCGGTCACTAAGTTCCTTAACATGACATTTTTATTACAAATTTGATGTCAAATCACCTTCCATGCATTAACGATATGATTCTACTGAATATCAGAATTCACATAAGCTATGTTCAGGTAGTATTATGTGATTGATTTGTGGTTAGTTTCGTAGTTTCAATTAAAATCTAAGCCTGATTACCAATGGAACCGAGTAACTAAAATTGCTAGTACTATGTGGTGATTAAAAAATAATATGAAATTGTCTTCACAAAAGAGTGAAATGTAATGTAAATCGATAGTCTCGCATATGCAATCGTTTGTAAATATGTGTGCATTTGGAAATTGAACCTAGTCATGAATAAGGGATAGATGATGAAATGAGAATATAATACCTCGCCTTATCTGGACCTCTCCATGATTTCTCATTTTTCAGATTTTATTCCACTTTATGTGAAAATAGAAACTTCAGTCTCTTAATGGAGACCGAAAGCCGATTATGTTCAAGCTTCTAATATGTATGTGTTCATTGTTTGGACACTCCCCTTAACTCATCTATATATATCTGTAAATATGGCATGTTTATTCATTAAACTCATCAAAGGAGATCAGATAGAAATACAAATGAAGAAAAACGTCAAATGTCCCTCAGAGATCCTCCGAACACTTCACTGGGATATTAATATGATGTTTTATTTATAATTTCCTACTGAAGTGTTTGGGGGAACTCCAAGTGCCACTTGACAGAAACAAACTCGAGGGATTTCAACTTTAGTTATAACTACTTGAACGAGCTTCTAAGTACACTAATTAATAAGTTGTGGTTCTGTAGCAATCTTTGGCCAACAAAACAAAGTTCACCTCTTAATCAAGGTTTACAACGTGTATTCCCTTTCTTTTGCATAACTGTTTGGTCTTCCTCGATCATTACTCTAACTAGCATCCTAATGTAGTGAAAGAGCTAGATGGAAGGGAGGGTAGATGCAGTTGTCCGTAGTTAATAAAGGTAGTTCAGTTTTATTAGTACCACATCTTTAATTAGTTAATGGTAGAAGTGTAGATGATATTATTTATGATCGCAAGAACTTTTACATTGCTGGACAGGGCCAACCCCATGTTAACTTGTAAGGGTCTCTTTTCGTTCTTTCAGTTCCCACAGCAACGAAGAACCTGGGAAAATTTCTTATAATTTAGGTGTATGTGCGTAAAAGTTAACGAATATCTATTTAAAAACAAAACTCTTTGAAAGTTGGACCCTTTTGGTTGATGCAAACAAACTTTGATACTCTAGATAAAAACATGATCAAAGTTCATTACACTTGAATCCTTTTGGGATGCTTTCTTCTCAATTTTAATGGGTATCTAAAATGAATAAAGTAAAAATAAGAAGGTATGAACAATGTCAACTATGGGTTAGCAGAGAGGAACAAATGCGTGGGTTGGGTCTAAGAAAAATATCAAAAAGGGTAATGGGTCAAAGGAGCTGTTCGGTCGGGTTGACCGTTGAGACCCGAGCCATTGTTGCAAAGTATAACATGTTCAACCTTTTTAGTGACACCAGACTCATGACAATTAGAAACAACCATGAAATAAACTAAACAAGAATGGCTAGATCCTGGAACTGAGTAATGATCTTGCTTATATCTAAGCCCAAGTGCTTGTTAGGCTTAAACCATGTAATACTTGTATTTATATTCATTGATTCTAATGAGATAATCACTAATTCATTCTGAATATTTTATACCATAATAGAAAGAAGGGTGATGGGGTCTGTCCTTAACCGAGGCAACAACAGAAAAGGTAGAGGGCACAAGGGCTGTAACAAGAGGAAAACAAGAGCCACAATGGCTATGATACGTCGTAGTTTGGTGAATAAACCCGTTTTGTGAAGCTTATAAACAAGCGTTACTGAGGTTGGACCCTGATCGAGTTGATATGCCCTAGCAAGTCAAGGCTGAGGGAAAGTTCGGGCTTATATTGTGGAAGTAGGATACATTTGTTATACTGGTTGATTTGGGTTGGTTAGGTTTTTATCCACGCGATGATGTGTTGGAGCATTATTGTCTGTATTTGTATTCATTTGAACGTGTCGTAGAGTTAGTATGTAATTAGATCGAGTTGTAAAGTCCAAACGCATTTACGAACAAGTTACGTTCAAGTAACTGAGTTACACTCACGTAACTCTGAGTTACGCACGTAACTTGAAGAGTTACGCACGTAACTCTCTTCCAAAGAGTTACGTGAGCGTAACTCTTCTAGGGTTTCGGGCCACCTATAAATAGCAGCCTCGAAATCATAAATGCGGGTTGTTGAACATTGTCAGAGCTATCAATTCAAGCATAGTTACGTGAGCTAGGGTTTGGGTCACGTAACTCTTTGTTATTGAGTGTTAAAGTCTTGTAATCGATTGTAGAGATACTATTCGTGTTTGTTATCAATCACGTAAGCTTAATAGTATTAATCTTTTGATTATATCTTCTGTTCTTCACCGTTTACTTACTCAAATTAGTTATTCCGCAATTAGCTTGTGTTAGGATTCAAAGGAGGTCCGAAAAGAGGCGACCAACAAGTGGTATCAGAGCCTCTATACTTGCTATAGAGGTCTTTGAATCCGTTTGGTGAAGATTTGGGCTGTTTTAGACTAGATCTAGGATTTGGGTAAAGTGTACTTTATTTCGGATTTTTAGATCTAGGCATTTCTAGCCGGAGTTTGGTGTTGGGGTTCAGATATTACGTCTACAGTTGGGTGTATTTGATATCTGCAAAAGATGGGTGCTTAGTTTCGGGTATTTTCACGTTTACGGCGATTTTTGGAAAATTCTGCTGCACGTCACGTAACTGAGGTATTGTGCACGTAATTTTGTTATTACGTTCACGTAATTCTGGGTTTCTGTCACGTAATTGGTCACGTAAGTAGGAATTTCGTTCACGAAATAGTAGACTTACGCACGTAATTGTACACTTACGCACGCAATTCTTGACTTACGTGCACGTATTTGCTAACTTACGTTCACGAAATTGTTAAGTTTCGTGCACGTAACTAGTGTTCTGAAATCGTTCGTTTACTCCATTTTCAAGCCATTACTCTGCCCGTTTTTCGTTGGAAAGGTTAGTTGGGTGTTAGGTTAGATTTTCGGGTATTCGTTAGCTGCTGACTTTGGGAATTTGTGTGAATTTGTGATGGCTCTATCTACGAATTCTAATTCGTTCAACATGGAAACAAGCCGTAACCCTCAACTTCCTCCTTTATACAACCCAAACCGGAGTGTAGAGGATTGGCTTTAGGACGTATGTGGCTTGTACAGATCCGACTATGTGGGCTCCTATTCTTACGAAGTATGAAGCTCCCTCCGACGTGAACACAACCACCGGTATTAGAACCTATCGGGCTGCATCAACTTACACCGATGATGAGAAAGCTCTATTTCTCAAAAATCAGAAAGCGTTAGGAACAATTCAGTTCTGTCTGACCGATGAGATGAAAGCTATTTTCCGGATGCTCGATAATCCACACGATCTGTGGAATGCTATCGCGAAGAGATATGGAGGTACGGAGGAAATGAAAGAAGTCAAAGCAGACTTGTTGAAGCGTCAATTTGACAACTTCAAATGTGGAGAGAATGAGACTCTAGATATGCTTATCTCGAGATTTAGTCGGCTGATAAATGATCTTTTTGAATTAAAAGTTGAGTTCAGCAAGCTCCAGACAAACTTACGATTTTTGGATAGTCTGTCGCCGCACTGGGAGTTTCGTGTGCTTCTTTTGAAAGATAAACCCGAGCTTTGAGGATCTCATTGACAAACTACGTATAGCCAATCTGCAAATGCAAGAAAAGGCTTATGGTAGCAATACGTTTGCTCAGAAAGTACTTAGGGACAATGCGGGAGTTGCTTTCCTCTCGGATATCTCAACCCAAGTACCTTCGTCCTCAAGCTACTTACCTCCGACTCTCAGCTTTCCGAGTGTTCAAAACAGTCCTCCCGTATCGAGCTCAACCGATTCATTGTGTCCTTCATGTTCTACTTGTAGAACTTGCTCATCGAGACGGGAAATGAATACGGCATTTGCGGCTCCCCTCCTAAAGTCTCAAGGGAGAGGAAAGGAAACGGGATTTAGCACTTCTAGTTCCCAGAATATGGAGCCTGATCGCCTACAGTCGTGCTTCGTAGCTGCCTATAACGACTTGATCGACGGCAGGATTGCATGCTCTTCTCTCAACGAGGAAGACTATGAGCAGGTTCATCCGGATGATCTAGAAGAAATGGATATTAGATGGAATATGGCTATGATGACAAAGAGGATCAAGGGGTTTCTCAATCGCACGGGAAAGAAGTTTGTTGGGGGCGATAGAAAAAGTGGGATGGGTTTTGACAAGTCGAGGGTAAAGTGTTTTAAATGCAACAATTACGGCCACTTTGCTCGTGAATGTGGTCAACACTCTCGTGAAGACCCTCGACATGACCACGGAGAAAGATATGGTCAACAACAACAAGGTCAAGCCTCCCATCAAGGAAGAAGCTATCAACAAGGAGGATATCAAGGTCCAGCATCGAGGAATCTCCGAATTCAAGATGCTGAGAAGGATGCAAGTGCGCTCATAGCTGTGGATAATCGGGTTGATTGGAATGCATATGAGGATATCGCACCAAGGATGGATCACCTTGCACTAATGGCCTCTACTTCAGAAGCTACATCTCCTAAGCCTGAGGTAGATATCGATCCTTTTACACCCGTATGTACTAACTGCAGCGTGCTAGAGGCCCAGCTCGCTGTATGGAGTACCACGGCTAGAGAGTTAAGTGTCGAGGTTAATGATTTTAGACTAAAAAAATGATGCCCTGTCCAAAGAAAACAGAATTTTAACTACTTTTAAGAAAGAAAAACAAGTTGAAATTTCTGATTTAAAAATTGTTATCACCCGACACATTTCAAAGATCCAAGAGTTTGCTGATGCTCATGCCGCTGAAAAATTAACTGTCGCAAAGAAACAGAGTGGAATTGACACTCTTCAGGCAAAGTTAGCCTCAATTGCGAACTCAAAAGAAATTTTGGGTCAGTTAATCGAGTGGCAACGGACGAACACTAAGGACAAGGGTGGACTGGGGTATTCTAGTATGCCCCCTCCAATGAATTTCACCCCTGTCCCAGTTGATGGCTCGTCCGTAGAGGTAGCTCAATCTGCTTCTGTGACCTCTGAGGCTCCAAAAGCCGAAGAATCTGTTCCAGAGGTTAGTATCAGTGACACTGAGTCTAAAGTCGTTCAAACACGCCCAGACCTGTCCAAAGACCTTAAGGACTTGAAAGAAGTCCAACTCACTGACCATCAAGAGAAAATTTTTGAGAAAGTCTTTCAGCGCCTGGAAAGCCGTCTTATCACTAAGATGGACAAGAAGTTTGAACAACTTCAGGTGCGAGAAGGAAAACGGACTGTTAAACAATCCGACTCTAAGCAGTCCGAGTCAAAGTCCATAAAATCTACGTCTAAGGGTAAAGAAAAGGTTGAGGTACCTATTCTCACTATTCAAACCCCTATGTCAAAGATTTTCACTTCGGGAGTGGCTTCTTCTTCTAGGCCTACAAATTTCCCTCCCAAAGTGTCCCGACCAACTACTTCTCGACCAGTTCCACAGACCATGGCACCACCTCGTACTCCATACGTGGCACCACCTCGTGTTCCACACGTGTCTCATGTAGCAATTCAAAACGAGAAGATTCAAACTTCTCCAACTCATATGGACATGTCAAATGATCCGAGAACTTGCTTCTATTGTAGAAACGAGGGCCACATTGCCAAAGTTTGTCCACGTTTGCAAGGATTAATCTTGAAACGGAAAGCATCCCCTAAGAAGGATCGACTAATCTCCAAAGTTGATACTTCTTCAGACCAAGTCATGACCGGGCCAAAACAAGTCGTGACCGACGTTGTTAAAGAAAAACAAAAGTCACCCACACGTCAGAATGTCGCATCAACTTCAACCAACTACAAGAAAAACACCAAGTTGGTTGATGTGATCATTCTCGATGTCAATGGACGACCCAAGTCTGTTAAGGCTTGGGTCCCCATTCAAAACTAATCCTCTCTTTTAATGTGCAGGGGCGATCTAAGCGACCGAGCGGCAAGAATATTTGGTGTGTCGATAGTGGTTGCTCCAGGCACATGACGGGAGATCGTCACCTATTGACCGATCACATTGAGGTTGATGGTGGCAATGTCCTGTTTGCGGGGGATAAGGGTGGAAAGATAACGGGGCAAGGTTGTATCTCTAATGGCGTAGTGTCCTTTGAAAATGTCAACTACGTCAAGGAGTTAAAGCATAATCTGCTAAGTGTTTCGCAAGTCTGCGATCAGAAGTTCTCTACGCTATTCACGAGCAAGGAGTGCATGATTCTACGAGAAGGCTTTGTGATTGATCCGTACTGGGTTCTGATTAGAGCTCCGCGAGTCAATGACATCTACTATCTAGACATGTCTAAAGCTACATCAAGCGAGGAGCATCTGTGCTTGGTGTCTAAAGCTTCAGAGAAGGAGTCAATCATGTGGCATCGAAGAATGGCGCACATTAACTTTCGAAGAATGAACTATCTGGTGAAGCACGAGCTTGTCACGGGGGTTCCAAAACTAAGCTTTGCGATGAACGACTCATGTATCTCATGTGTAAAGGGGAAGCAACACAAGAAGTCGCATCCGTCAAAGCTGGTGAACTCCATCTCGACTCCATTAGAATTACTTCACATGGATCTCTTCGGTCCTGTAAGTGTAAAGAGTAAAGGTGGAAAATCGTACTGCCTGTGACTACTCGAGATTCTCCTGGGTTTTCTTCCTAGCGAGGAAGGATGAAACGGCTGAACGACTAAAGTTTCTCCTTCTTCGACTAGAAACCCTTCTCGAGTTAAAGGTCAGATCTATTCGAAGCGACAATGGCACGGAGTTCAAAAACAACAACATGGAGCTGTTTTGTATATCTAAGGGTATCTCTCACCAATACAGCGCTCCACGAACTCCGCAACAAAATGGAGTTGCAGAAAGAAAGAATAGGACTCTCATCGAAGCAGCCCGTACAATGCTTTCGGACTCTAAACTGCCAGTATCATTCTGGGCCGAAGCAGTCAATACGGCGTGCTATGTCCTCAATCGGGTTTCCTTGGTCAAACGTCATAACAAGACGAGCTACGAACTGATCAATAAAAGGAAGCCGAATCTGCAATTCCTCGAGCCATTCGGATGCCCTTGTGAGATTATGATCACCAAGGAAAGAATCTCCAAGTTTGGTGAAAAGACGCATCCTGGATATTTTCTTGGTTATTCGGCAGATTCTCCAAGTAGACGGGTATTTGATAAGACCACGGGTACAATTGAAGAAGCGTATGAGGTGACTTGTTTCCGGTATACTCCACCTACACCGGGTGATGGTCCGGCACACTTCTTCGATTATGATTCGTTATTTCAGTCTTTCAACCTTGATTATCCTACTGCCTCCATTCCGGTTGCAAGAAATGAAGCGGTCGTGATGCAAGGGGGAGGAATTGATAATACATTCTTTGATCAGTTTCACACTCAAAGTGAAGATGCATCACCGTCCACTTCATCTGCTCCGATTCCGACTCCGGAGCTAGTCATTGAGCTTCCAGCTATTCAACAAGCTCCGGTTCGGCCAGATTCACCAGTCTTCACAACTGCATCAGAATCTGCATCAGAAGCTGCATCAGAAGCTGCATCAGATGATTCTGAGAGTGACAACAATGATTTTCAAGACTCTGCAGCTGAGATTGAAGAAATTGTTGAAGAGGAATCTAATGACATTGAAAGTGCTCCTCAACCTTCTACTGCTGGTGTCTCGAATCCAGCTCCACCTTCTGATGAAGCAGAAATTCCAGCTCCGGTCGTGGAGAATGTGATCAATCAGGAAGAAGGTGTACAAGAAAATGAAGGTGATGAAGAAAGAAATGAAGCTGAAAATGTCATCTCTCCAAGGAGATCTGTGAGAGAAAAGAAACGTCCTGCTCACTTGGATGAATTCGTGGCTAGTCCCGCTCTACTGGAGATCTTCGAAGCATGCTTTCTATCCCAAATAGATCCAAAGAACGTCATCATTGCACTAGATGATCCGTTCTGGGTAGAAGCCATGCAAGAGGAACTTCAACAGTTTCTAAAGCTACATGTGTGGGAAAGGGTCAAGGCTCCAAGGCGGGAAAAGATATTGAAGACGAAGTGGGTATACAAGATAAAGAAAGACGATAAAGGCGAAATTGTGAGGAACAAAGCCCGTTTAGTCGTTCAAGGTTTTGAACAAGTCGAATACGATGAAGTCTACGCACCGGTGGCTCGTTTGGAATCAATTCGGCTGTTCCTTGCATTCGCTTCCCACATGCGGTTCAAGGTTTATCAACTTGACGTTAAGAGTGCGTTCCTCTATGGTGAAATACGTGAAGACATTTATGTCTCTCAGCCACCGGGCTTCGAGGATTACGAACATCCTGATCACGTTTTCAAGCTGAACAAGGCCTTATACGGTCTTCACCAGGCCCCGAGAGCTTGGTATGGAACTCTCTCTGACTTCTTGACAAACAACGGGTTTGCAAGAGGCACGGTTGATCAAACCTTGTTCACAAAGAAAAGAAAGAACACTTGCTGCTGGTCCAAATATACGTCGACGACATCATCTTCGGGTCAACTGATGACTCGATGTGTAAAGATTTTGAGAAGTTGATGACGTCAAGGTTCGAGATGAGTGCAATGGGGGAAATGAATTTCTTTTTGGGTTTGCAAGTTAAGCAGTCGAAGAAAGGAATTTATATTCACCAGACCAAGTATGTGCAAGACATATTGACTCGTTTCGAGATGCTAGACTGTAGATCAGTTAGCACTCCTCTCGAGGTCAATCACAAACTTGGTCCAGCACCTCATGATGAAGTTATAGATCTGAAGCTGTATCGGTCGATGATAGGGTCACTGATGTATTCTGACGGCTTCTCGACCGGATATCACTTTTGCTGTGTCTCTGTGCGCGCGCTATCAAGCTGCGCCTAAGGCATGTCATCTGAAGGCCGTGAAGAGGATTCTCTGTTATCTCAAGGGGAAACCAACTCTGGGTCTCTGGTATCCTTATGACGATCAAGACTTCGAGTTGACGGCGTATTCGGATTCAGATTATGGGGGCTGCAATTCTGACATGAAGTCCACGACTGGTGGCTGTCAGTTCCTTGGATCGCGTTTAGTATCGTGGCAATGCAAGAAGCAAACCGCGGTATCCTTATCATCTGCGGAAGCTGAATATATTGCGGCGGGAAGTTGATGTGCTTGGATCCAGCATCAGCTACGCGATTACGGTTTGATTGTTTCTCGCACCCCTATTAACATAGACAATACAGCAGCGGTGTGCATCATACGCAATCCGGTGCAACATTCGAAAACGAAACATATCAGTATTCGTTTTCATTTCATACGGGATTGCTATGATAAGAACTTGATCACGTTGCTCCAAATCGCTACCGAAAATCAAAAGGCCGATCTTTTGACTAAAGCTTTTCACAAGGGGCGATTTGAAGAACTGATCAAGTTAAACCGTCTCACCATTTTAGAAATTGCTTGACACGAACCAATATTTTTGTAAATATTTTTAAAATTAAAAAAAAAAAAAAAAAAAAATTCAAAAAGATTTTTGGTTAAGTTGTAGTTTAATCTCTAAGTTATTTAAAATTAAAAAATACAAAAAGATTTTAACTTTTCTTAAGTTTATAGCTTTTATCTTTCAATTTTACGGTTCTCGTGTCTTTTAAGTAATTTGCAGTGTCAGGAGGAATACGCATTATGGATCACGTTCTCCTGAAAAGACGGTTTCTAGATCATTCTTGACGATTGGAAGGCTCCGAGTGCTTAAACATGCTCGACTGATCAAATGCCTTCTCGTCAAGTGTAAAGGCTCTTTATCACGAGATAAAGTGTAAAGGTTTGAGTGTATAATCGTTTTTTATCTCTTTAAAAGAGTTTAAAGGTTAAAACTTGTATTCTTTTATTCGGTAAAAGTTTAAAGTTAAAAACGTGAATTAAAACAAGTTTAACATCGAGAAAACGCGCGAAAAACTCAAGTCTAAAATGGGACACGTAATTGAGAAATTACGTGCACGTAATTGAGAAGTTACGTGCACGTAACTCAGAAGTTACGGGCACGTAACCCTCTGTTACGTGCACGTAACTGAGGATGTAAAGAGGGTATATAAAGGTTTGACTCTGACTGTTACATCACTTTTTCAAAACCCTTTCTATCAAAAACCCTCTTTCTCTTCTTGGCGATTTGGCTTCCTTACATTTTGTCTCGGAATCATCATCTAAGACATCAAGGTATGATTTTTCGACCTAAAATTCGAGTTAAAGGGGTGTTTGGATGGTCACGGTAGCGGGTTGGGAAAACCGAGTCTAAAATCAACATTTTGCATCAGAAACTTGAAAATGATTATGATTAAACATCATTTACTAATTTCCGAGTATAATGGTGGTGTTTAAACATGCTCGACTGATCAACATTGTTGTTTTTCGGCCAAAATCGAGGGTTTAAAGAATTTTTTGGTTTTTAACCTAAAACCCTAATTTTGGCTAAGTTTTTCTACACAAATACTTAAAACCTTGTAGTGTAAAGACAAATGTTGCTCGGAATATAGCTATTAACATGATTTTGAGATAAAACCATAGCATATTTTGAATTTCATTGAGCGTAAGAAAACGAGCGGTTACATCTGTTACGCGCACGTAATTCGTAATTACGTGCACGTAACTCTGTATTACGTGCACGTAATTCACAAGTTAGTGTGTTTTGTGTGTCACGTAATTCACAAGTTACGTGCACGTAACTCCTTGTTACGTGCACGTAAGTGTTAAAGCAAATCGTTCTCGACCGATAAATTGTCCAGTTATGCTGCCCAAATTTTTCAAAAATCCATTACGTAAGACAAGTTACGCGTGTAACTGTCAACAGATTCACATCTGTTTTTTAGCAAATTCAGTTTGCTTCACGTAATTGATTCTAACGATAGCGGCGTAACCCAATTTCAAACAAAAGTAGTCTATGCACGTCTAGGATGTTGTTTACAATGTCTTTTAGTAGTTTTGTGCGAGTACTAACTTTTGTGCGAGTTGTTGTTGTCTTTTGTGCAGAATGGCACCAAAGCAAGATGTTGCAATCAAGAGACACAACTCGGTGGCTCTTCTATCTGCAGTGAAAAGTGGGGCCGGGTTTGAAGGGATTATCAACTACCTAAATCGAAGCCCGATAGCGTATGCCCTACGAGCATATCCAAGACTGAAGCTAGATCTAATCTCGGTATTCTGGAAGAATGCCAGAGCGAATATGACGGTCGATCCTCCTACAATCGAGTCAATGATTGGGGATCTTCCGGTGGTTATCACTGAGGACGTCATTCGCACAGTCCTTCAGTTTCCAA
>CAJVGC010000001.1:68393072-68469481 GCA_910822075.1 Senecio squalidus | reverse complement strand
CCCAACACGCTACATTTGCCGCATGAGCACTACCACAAGTGTCACACTTAGGGCGCACGCCCTGATACCCAGTTCCAGCACCCGTCAACGCATACACCTGAGGACGTTGAGGTCTCTGATCTTGACTACGGCTTCTCTTCCTCGAATCACCCACATTTCTTCTGTCCGATCGACCAGAATCTCTTCGGTTTACCACCGGCTGTAGAGTACCAGCACGGATTGCACTTGCGGTCAGCCGACCAGCAATATCGACCGCACTCTGAAGAGTACCCGGATAGTTGGAGATAATGTGATCTCGCATAGTTTGGGGCAACCCATGAGTGAAGCGTTCAATCCTCTCATTCTCAGTGCGAACCAGACGAGGAGCCAAAACACATAGATCGTAGAAGCGATTCACATACCCTCGATAATCAGAACCTTGCATAGTCAGGTTCCACAGCTCGTTCTCCAATCTTTGCGTCTCAGAAGACGGCACATACTCTTTCCTCATCATAACCTTCAAATTTTCCCATGTCATCAAGGTGACAGCAGCTCGACCTTGAACCTTCTTCACAGAGTTCCACCAAGTGAGGGCTTTACCCTGGAACAGATATGTAGCATACTTAACTCGGCTCTCATCGGCACATCCCGATACATCAAATACCGACTCCATCCTCTCAAACCACTGTAGGGTAGCAACAGCATCTTCAGTACCCCTAAATTCAGTAGGTCTGCAATCCAGGAAGGCTTTATACGAACAGCCTCGGGGTGGATCTTCAATCACAATACTTGGTCCACCGACTCCTACGTGCACTGCTCTTCCCACATCGGAACCATCGCGCCCAGACGCCATACCTTCAGCTCCAATATCTGGCATCTCAGGTACGTCAAACTCTAAGTCAGCATCTTGCACTGGTGTCTCCTTAAGCTGTGCCACAATCACTGGTATTGCCGCTGCTATCTGCTCCGCAATCAACTGACTGATGTTCGGAGTAGCAGAAGTAGCATTGGGGGCAGCAGTGGTATTCTGTGGCGTAGCACCCGCTCTCACAGGGACGCGACCTCGCCTTGCCGACCTTCTCGTAGCAGTGACGGCAGGAGTGGCTCTAGTAGCTCTAGTAGAAGTCCTCTTAGGCGGCATCTTCTACGAATATCAAACGGAATAAATCAGAACGATAACTGTATGTGCGACTAAAACGAGCAGGCCTCAAAACATAAAAAGCAAAATAAAAGCACATATAGCATATAAATCACATACAGGCCCACACAAGAAGGAAATGCGCACATAGAGTAAATCAGATAGGTCCAAAAGCCTAGGTCATAGTCTAAGTGATTCCGTAAGGTCACTTAGTTCGCTATAACCATTGGCTCTGATACCAACTTCTGTCACACCCCGCATAGAAATGGCGGAACCGAGGTGTACAGTGTATACGGTATCAGAGATTCAAGGTTACATCAAACATAAATAAACCAAACATCATCAACATAGATAAAGAGTTTGAAGTAAAATACTTATTACAATCATCCGAATAGTATCAAAATACGACTACAGAGTTTGGGAAACTAAGGAATTACAATAACCAAAATAAATTCCAGCAAAAAGTCCCAAGTAGCCAAGCAAGCATAACATCAAAAAGAGGTAACCTCAAATCCCTGAAAAACGTTAAAATACGACGTCAACATAAAGTTGGTGAATTATTCGCAATAGTAAATAAAAACATAATAGGATAAGAATTTCAATACTTTTTGACCCAAAAGTGTTATGATTTGAAGATAAGTCTTTTGAAAATGATGTTTCCAAAATATACGTGAGGTTTACAAAACCTTTTGATAAAATACTCATATTTATACCATACGGTACCATAATCATTTCATAAAAATACCATACTCATTTCATAAAATATCATAATCATACCATAAAATAAATACCATACTGGATAGAATATCAGCTTTAGGAACATACAATACACCTGACCCTTAACAATAGATACTGGCAACTAACCCCACCTAGTGTCTCAAACTAGGTTGTCCTCGATAATAATATTCGGTCGTAAGATTGTTAACATGGACAGGGCACGCCATCATCCAAAATAGTGTTAACAATGAGGGCTTGTTAGACCCATATAGCGCTATATATACTTCCGACGGCACAAGCTAACAGGTGTGTATACGGGGCCTTGTACGACCACATAGGCGGTACAAGTTGGGTGAGATCATCTAAAGCATTCATATCCATACATACCATAATACATACATAAAATACCTTTGTTTAACGCTAATCATGCCCAAAAATGTAAAAAGGGTAAAAAGGGCAACGAATAACTCACTGATAGCAAAGCAATCCAAATCTTTATATGTCGGGAAATACTACAATACCGTCAAGCTTCAACGTCTAAGTGCCCTATACATCACGTAAATAAACATGTCTAAGTATCTCTAAGTCTAGTAGGGTTATGCCTTAATGATTAACGTTTTATACGGGTTTAATATGACCAAAAGGAATATCGATATAACGGAATTACGAATGTTTCGGAAAGTCAATGGACTAGATACGTGTTCTTCATACTTACGTGCACTACAAGTCACGTAAGTATCAAGTTACGTGATATACATACTACATACGTGCTCAAGGAAGTATTGCGTGATAAACAAGTGAATTACGTGAGACACAAGTCACGTAATTGATCAATTACGTGATCATGAAGCTACTTACGTGCATGGCAAGATTATTACGTGAACAAGGTGATTATTACGTGACTTATATGCTATTACGTGAAGATGAAACATAATTACGTGAAGGGTAAGCATGTTACGTGATCAACAAGGCTATTACGCGACATGGAAATCAATTACGTGATCCATACAACTGTTACGTGACTTACAAGAGTGAATTACGTGCGTAATACTACTTACGTGACCAGGGGTTTAAGTTTCGTGAACGTAACATCTCTATTTCGTGAACGTAACATGAGTTACGTGAATAGGAAGCAAGTTACGTGCCATAACGGGATTTTTACGAAAAATAACATTTGGAAATCGTTTTTGGAGTGTTCTAAGTGTCCAAATGATCTATAATCAAAACCCTATGTCCAGAATACTATTAGGAACAATAATCCTCAATAAAATCTCGGTTTTGACGGTTAAAAATGGGATTTACGTGTTTGGATAAAAATAGAATAAAGTTTAAAACCAACTTGAAGAAATACTTACTTGATCGTAATGAAACTCGGAGGATAGATAGAGATGATGATGGTGAACAAGAATCCGGTCTCGGATCTAAAATTGGACGGTTGGATCGCCGAAAAAGTTAGAGAGAAGGTGGAGGTGTTTGTGTGTGTTTTTAGAGAGAGAGAGTGTGTGTGTAGATGATTTCTTGGGGAGGAAGGTGAAAATAGAATAAAGACAAAAATGAAGTAGATAAGGACAAATAAGTTGGTGGGATTCTTTTAGGACTAGCCTTGTAATAGAAAAATCCCATAGGACTAGTTTTGTAATAAAATTTCCGAAAGGACTAAAAATGAAATACTTTTTAAACGTTAATCTTAATCGTATAATTAAGGCATAATTCCCCTAAACTTATCATAAGAGCATACTAGACTTATACTAAAGGCACTTAAGACTATACGTTCCCGACATAAAGATCCGAATCACATACTATATACCCGATAACGTAAATACGCATAAAATACAAATACGATACTCATAAAATACGAATACGATAAACATAAAAAGGAATACAATAGGGTCAAAAACACGAATATAAATAAATAAAACGAAAACGAGACGATAGAATAATACCGTGAAATTCGCGAATGTCACAGTTGGTATTTGAATAGTTTTAACAAATGTGTGTCCGTAAATGTGTGAGACTACGGGAGCGCACACATCGACATTTAGACACGACTACAAGTTTAATTTATTTATTAAATATTACTTAATGGTTAAGTGTAAATATTTATTAAATAGAGGGTTTATTATGTAAATAAGGAGGTTTCCTTATTGTAATATAACTCAAACTCTTAGATTTGAAAACCTATAAATAGAAGATAAACCCTAAACCCAACCTTTTCTTTTTGCCGATCAGTTTAGTGTTTTTAATTAAAGGGTTTTGTTTTTTTATTTTGGTTTTTGTAATAAAGAGTTGCTGCTAGACAAATGTTGTAAAAAGCAATTAAACGTGTACTAGCATACCAGTCTGTCGCTAAAAGAAGGTGTCGCGTACGTAACCGTAGATTAGATCTTATACTTAGCTCTACGACTTTCGCTTGCTTCTAATTCAAGGTAATTCTTTATCCGATTTATTATTTACTATGTGATCCTAAATTTCCGCTGCCATGTATTGTTTGACAATATTACTCTAGTTGTATTCCTATAGTGGTATCAGCCAAAACATAGGTAAATATTATTTTGGATCTAAAACATCAAAATTGAGGGGGGATTAGGGTTGGTTTATTGTATGATTTTACAAAATTAAAAGTTAATTTGAAATGAATCTACTTTGCAATTTGATGTTTAATTATCTTATTTACTTTTATGCAAAATTATGTTTATAAAGTTACATGCATAACTTTGTAAGCATAATTAGATATATTGATATTGTTAAAAAGTAAATTGAATTAGTGACATATTATTAATTGTTAATTGAATATGTGCGACACAAAAAGATTTGTATGATAAAAAGTTATGTGTGGTTTATTTGATATACGAATTGTTTACATATTGATAGCTTACGCAATCCAAACTAGTTTATTTGGACGGATGTATGTGGTCCGTTTCCTTTGAAACGGGAGTGATTCAATATGTAAACAATGACCATAGAGACTTTTTAGGCATTACCCAATTTGTTGCGTAGAATAATTCTAAATTGTTTATTATAAATATTGTTTGTCAAATGTCTTTTGAAAGAAACAAAATTAAATAATAAGACTAAAGAATTATTATGACGAGTTATTAATTTATTTTGGCACTTTTATACGTTCTATAACGCATTTGGTTGGGTTTATATACCGTAATTTGGTCCAGCGACGGAACGTATAAATTTACAAAATAACTTAAAAACCATAGATTTAATAAGCGTGTGATTGGTAATTTATAACTAGATTGTACATGCTCAGTGTATTATTACCCAACTAGGCTCACCTACAATAGGGGACGATGTCTAGGAAAGTTATGCGGAGTGGGGTACACTCCTAATGAGGCAATGCTATTAAGAAATGTTGAACCATTCGCTACACCTCACAGGCTTTCCTGGTCGTACCCTCGTAGAGCTACCGAAAGGGTTTTAATGATGACCATGTTACGATTAGTTGTATGAATTAGGTAATCATAAAAACACGTTTAATAACCAGTAAAATAAAAACTTTTGTTTTTAATTAAATTACGTTACGAAATTGTTGCATGGCAATTGCGTACGTAGATTTTTAACACCCATGGAATTTAAGTCAATTGCTATCCGTATTGCCTAGACAACTTGTACTTGCTCGTCACTCTACGTGAGACGTAGGTGAAGTGTATCCAAGGCGGATTACCACTCATAGTGAGACTGTGGTGGACTATCTGCAGTCTTCAGTCGGATGACTTAAATCGGGTTATGCAGTGAGACTGTAAACGCCGATAGCGATAAGATGCGACGAAACATGATTAATGTCACGATCACCATTTAGATGCTCGGATCGAATTATGACATTAAGTCCATTTTCTAGGAGTTGCACCGGTAAATGCAATTACGGATCGTCACTTACCTTTTGAGTATTATTTAGTTCCTAGCAGATCAACTGATGGAACGGTAATATGTCAATTGGATCCTAGACTTAACAAACCATGGGTTTTACGTTTTATGTTAAGAATTTTATGTCGAAAGTACTAATAAGAACTTTCACTCTGTTTTTGCAGAAATGGCACAAAACGCAACTGATGAGATTTTGAATGAAACCAAAGGCGCAATATTCTTACTGGGCCAAATTTCAATGATTGGCACCGATCACTGAGGATTGTCCTAAGAGTGATGGAGCGCGAACATATCCTTGAAACACCTTTGGGTGCTGAGCCAGCTGCTGAGGCTCCTCAAGAGGAACGTGACTTGTATAGGGCAACCTATAAAGCTCACGTAGAAGTGCAATGTCTTATGTTGAGTTGCATGTCCTCTGAGTTAGCAAAGCAGTTTGACATCAAGCAACCCAATGAGATCATATCTGAGCTACGTGCATCGTATGAGAAACAAGCCGGCCTTGAGCTAAATGACTTGATTCGAGAAGTACATGCATGTCATCATGTGTCAGGAACGCCCGTTGGGACTCACGTTATGAACATGAAAAGCTTGTTTGATCGTTTGACTAGTGAGCATTGTTCTCAACTCTCTCTCACCGGAATTTGAGGAGTTCACACGAGGTTATAATATGCAAAGTATGAAAAAAAGCATCAACGAACTCCACGCTATGTTGGTGGAATTCGAAAAGTCAAAAATGAAGGTGAAAGGCACTCAAGTCTTAATGATTGAGGGTAGCCAAGCTCATAAGAAGAAAAAGCAACCGCTAAAGGCTAAGGGGAACCTTGCAAAGGGTGGAAAAAATAATCAAGCTGTTGTTTATTCTTCCAAGCCTAAGCAAACTCCTCCAGCTAAGAAGGCAAAGTTCGCACAAGATGATACATGTCATTATTGTGGAGATAAGAGTCACTGGAAGAGGAACTGTCCTAAGTGGCTAGCCGAGGTGCAAAATAACAAAAAGAACGGAACGGCCGGTTCTTCAGGTATTTTCACCATTGAATTATATTCTTTCGCTAAATCAAATACTTGGGTCTATGACACTGGTTGTGGAGCTCATACTTGTAACTCCTTGCAGGGGTTTAGAGCGAAAGAGAAACTGAAGTATGGATCCTTGTACCTGTACGTCGGCAACGGCATACGAGCAGGAGTGGATGCCATTGGAAGTTATGACTTACGATTACCCTCGGGCATAATTCTTGTATTAGACAATTGTTATTATGCACCTTCTATTGTTTGGGGAATTGTTTCAGTTTCGGTTTTGAAAGATAATGGTTTTTGTAATACATTTACCGATTATGGGATTTCTGTTTCTATGAATAATATTCATTATTTTAATGCTATTGCTATTAATGGAATATTTGAAATTGATTTGCATGATCGTCTTTCATTACCAAATAATAATTCATTGTTTAATTTAAGCGCAAAACGATCTAAGTCTAACTTAGACTCATCCTTCCTATGGCATTGCCGTATTGCACACATTGGCAAACACCGTATCGAAAGGCTTCAACGTGAAGGGCTTTTGAAATCAAGTGAGGATTCATTTGATAGGTGTGAGTCATGTGTGGCAAGGAAACCCTTCTCGCATGAGAATCAAAGGGCGACCGACTTACTAGGAATCATACATACTGATGTATGCGGTCCTTTTAAGCATATGTCTCGGAGAGGTGCTTACTACTACGTTACATTTACCGATGATTTCAGCCGTTATGGTTATGTTTACTTGCTTAAACATAAACATGAGGTGTTTGAAATCTTCAAGGTATTTCAAAACGAAGTAGAAAATCAACTCGACAAAACCATCAAGGTCCTCCGATCGGATCGTGGTGGTGAATATCTCAGTCAAGAGTTTAAGAATCATCTACAAGCTTGTGGAATTGTCCAGCAGCTTACTCCTCCCTATACGCCACAACACAATGGTGTATCGGAAGGGAGAAATCGAACATTGTTGGATATGGTTCGATCGATGATGAATCTTACAACCTTGCCATTGTCTTTTTGGGATTATGCCTTAGAGTCTGCATCACGCATTCTCAATATGGTTCCAACCAAGAAAGTTGATAAGACACCATATGAATTATGGTTTGGCAAAGCGCAAAATTTGTCTTACTTAAAGGTCTGGGGATGTGAGGCTTTCGTTAAGCGCGATTTTCCTGACAAACTCGAACAGAGATCTGTTAAGTGTATCTTTGTAGGATACCCAAAGGAAACGATGGGTTACTACTTCTATCATCCTTCAGAGAACACTGTGAAAGTGGCTCGATATGCTGAGTTTTTCGAAACAAAGCTTATTGGTCAAGGAAACAGTGGGAGGGTTATAGACCTTGACGAGGTTCAAGAGGAAGATACGTCACTTTCTACTTACACTGGTGATCAACAATTCGGGGGGGATAGAGTTGAGCCTCAGGATATGCCTCAATCTAGTCCGACTCAAGTTGTGATTGAGCCACAAGTTCAGTCTCAACAACAAATTGTTGATGCTCCAATTCGTAGGTCCGAAAGGACGATACGTGCACCTCCTAGGTTGAACTTAAAAGTTAATATAGAGGATGGTGACGTATCAGGGGATCTTAATGAACCTCGAAACTTGAAAGTTGCATTATCAGGTCCAGACGCTGAAAAATGGCTTCAAGCTGCGAATTTGGAGATCCAATCCATGTATGACAACGAAGTTTGGGATTTGGTAGATAAACCTCCAAATGCCAAGAATGTCGATTGTAAATGGATCTTTAAGATAAAGACTGACATGGATGGGAATATACACGTCTATAAAGCTCGTCTCGTGGCAAAAGGATTCACTCAAGTCTATGGTATAGATTATGATGAGACTTTTTCCCCAGTGGCAGACATAAGAGCTATTAGAATTCTCTTAGCCATAGCTGCATTCTATGATTACGAGATATGGCAAATGGATGTCAAGACAGCCTTCTTGAATGGTTATCTAGACGAAGAGGTCTATATGAACCAACCAGAAGGTTTTATTGATCCATTACATCCCAACAAAGTATGCAAGCTAAAGAAGTCCATTTATGGACTTAAGCAAGCATCAAGGAGTTGGAATAAAAGATTCGATGAAGAAATCAAGAAATTTGGTTTCGTTCAGAATCTAGATGAGCCATGTGTATATCTAAAGACCAGTGGGAGTAATGTTGTATTCCTTGTCTTATATGTCGATGACATATTACTTATGGGAAACTACATTCCAATGCTTGAAGATGTAAAATCTTATCTTGGAAAGTGTTTCGCCATGAAAGACTTGGGTGATGCAGCATATATTCTAGGAATCAAGATCTCGAGAGATAGATCTAAGCGGATGATAGAGTTAAGTCAAAAGGCTTACATTGACAAAATACTAAAACGGTTTAGTATGGAAAACTCCAAGCGTGGATTTATCCCAATGCAAGATGGACTTAAACTCAGTATTCAGGATGGTGCAGCTACACCTCAAGAGGTGGAACGTATGCAAAGGATTCCCTATGCTTCGGCAGTAGGATCCATTATGTATGCAACAAGATGTACAAGACCTGATATAGCTTTTGCGCAGAATATCGTAAGTAGGTTTCAACAGAATCCAGGTGAAAAATGTAAAGAACATTCTGAAGTATCTACGGGCTACTAAAGATATGGTTCTGGTGTATGGTGGAAATCCCGAGGCAGAACTTAAAGTTACTGGTTACTGTGATGCCGGGTTTCAGACAGACCATGATGACATCAAATCTCAAACAGGTTATGTTTTCATAATGAATGGAGGAGCTGTAGTCTGGAAAAGCAAAAAGCAGTCCACCATTGCAATGTCTGCAACAGAGTCTGAGTACATTGCAGCTGCTGAAGCTGCGATGGAAGCTGTTTGGATCCGGAAATTTATTTCTGGACTTGGTGTAGTTCCTACCGCCAAGTTACCCATGGATATGTATTGCGACAACACGGGTGCAATAATCATAGCTAATGAACCAGGTGTTCAAAAGGGAGCCAAACACTTTCAAAGGAAACTTCATTATATTCGTGAGCGCATAAATGATAATGAAATCAAGCTACTCAAAGTTCACACAGATAACAACTTGGCAGATCCTTTTACAAAGGCTTTGGCAAAGACGAAACTAACTCACTTGGCTGAGGGCATAGGACTTCGTTTGTCTAGTTGTTCCATGTAATCTGTGAATTTATTAAGTATTTGGATATATGGATGTATAAACAATTTTATTATGATTAAATAATATTGAGGATATGTGATTTTAATTCATATTTAATTTTTGTCCAAATTTTGCATGTTTTCATCCTTGATTTATATTTATATTTATATTTAAATATTTTTCTAAATATCCGTTGTCGTTTGATTATGTGGGAGCATAATTGAATTAAGACAATATCTGAGTAGTCAGCTTGGCTCACTAACCCGGATGGTGTGCATGGAGATGAACACTGGATTATCCCACATGAATTAGTACTTATGGATCCTTGTCATTAAGTATAATTCATAAGGTTTAATGTCCTTTGACTTGAGATACAAGTTGGGAATCATGTACGTAGTGCATTATTTGATTCTAGTCAAACGCACTCCTGAATAAGGGTGTTATAAAGGCTATTTTTGGTAATGTTGCGAAATACGATGACTACCAATTGTAGTCAATATAGGATTTGTTCCTTCAGTAAAAACTGAAGCTAGATACTAACTGGGCCACTCATGAATACTTAAGATGTTTGTCTGGCCAGACCCAAATAAGTCCAGAACTGTCTCGACTGTATTAGGTAATCTTAAGTGATTCACGAAATGAGAAACAGTAGTTAAAATGGAATGATTTTGATCCATCAAAAGATTTTAACTAAGTATCTGTAACAAAAGGATATGAACCGAATTTAGGCTCACAAGTGAGTTTTGGAGAAACTTACTCGTACATTTATGGGAGCATTGATATGTTGCTAGACATTAATCAATGTTATCACGTTTTGTTTGAAAATTATTCAAAAGTGGGAGCTGTTGGTATTTGAATAGTTTTAACAAATGTGTGTCCGTAAATGTGTGAGACTACGGGAGCGCACACATCGACATTTAGACACGACTACAAGTTTAATTTATTTATTAAATATTACTTAATGGTTAAGTGTAAATATTTATTAAATAGAGGGTTTATTATGTAAATAAGGAGGTTTCCTTATTGTAATATAACTCAAACTCTTAGATTTGAAAACCTATAAATAGAAGATAAACCCTAAACCCTAATTACAATTATTACAATCAAATTGTCGACTAAAAAGAAACCTTTTCTTTTTGCCGATCGGTTTAGTGTTTTTAATTAAAGGGTTTTGTTTTTTTATTTTGGTTTTTGTAATAAAGAGTTGTTGCTAGACAATTGTTGTAAAAAGCAATTAAACGTGTACTAGCATACTAGTCTGTCGCTAAAAGAAGGTGTCGCATACGTAACCGTAGATTAGATCTTATACTTAGATCTACGACTTTCGCTTGCTTCTAATTCAAGGTAATTCTTTATCCGATTTATTATTTACTATGTGATCCTAAATTTCCGCTGCCATGTATTGTTTGACAATATGACTCTAGTTGTATACCTATAGTTGCCTCGGTTAAGGACGGACCCCATCACCCTTCTTTCTATTATGGTATAGAATATTGAGAATGAATCAGTGATTATCTCATTAGAATCAATGAATATAAATACAAGTCTTACATGGTCTAAGCCTAACAAGCACTTGGGCTTAGATATAAACAAGATCATTAGTCAGTTCCAGGATCTAGCCATTCTTGTTTAGTTTATATTTCATGGTTGTTTCTGATTAACATGAGTCTGGTGTCACTAAAAAGGTTGAACATGTTATACTTGGCAACAATGGCTCGGGTCTCAAGGGTCAACCCGACCGAGCAGCTCCTTTGACCCATTACCCTTTTTGATATTTTTCTTAGACCCAACCCACGCATTTGTTTCCTCTCTGCTAACCCATAGTTGACATTGTTCATACCTTCTTATTTTTACTTTATTCATTTTAGATACCCATCAAAATTGAGAAGAAAGCATCCCAAAAGGATTCAAGTGTAATGAACTTTGATCAGGTTTTTATCTAGAGTATCAAAGTTTGTTTGCATCAACCAAAAGGGTCAAACTTTCAAAGAGTTTTGTTTTTAAAAAGATATTCGTTAACTTTTACGTATACGCACATACACCTAAATTATAAGAAATATTCCCAAGTTTTTCGTTGCTGTAGGAACTGAAAGAACGAAAAGAGACCCTTACAAGTTAACATGGGGTGGGCCTTGTCCAGCAATGTAAAAGTTCTTGCGATCATAAATAATTGTTAGGGAAAATAAATGCGTAATACAACTTGTATTATACGGAATCGTATATTACAATTATCAGATTGAGGCTTGCAACAATATGCAATGTCCTTAAACAAAAATTCGTCCCTAGTACGAACTGTTTAGAGGATACAACAATCAAAATCAAGATAAACTTGATTCTATCGAATCTAATAAAGTTTATGATGGATATATGAAGAGAATTGATGTATGTGTAGATTATTTTTGTGTGTTTTTGATGAATTAAAACGTTGGAAATACTTCTCTATTTATAGAGAAACTTGTGCCTTTTCAAAAGTCACAATGGTTCACTAACAGATGCAATTAGCGACGGTTTAGCGACAGAACCGTCGCAATGTTCCAACAATACCCCACATTTTCTATTCAAACACCAATAATACCCCACATTTGAATAGAAAATAAGATAATATAAAGTTACTTATTCTTCTATATCCATCAAATGTAATATGATATGCATCTGATAAGGTGTCTTTTGGACTTGAACCTTTCTTAGTGAGTACTTATCGGATCTACTTTGTGGGTAGTGAACATTAGTTTTTGAACTAACCACGTTTTGTAGTAAATCGAGACAATAAGTGTCACACATATCATATCTATGCAATAATAGATTCTTACCGTTGTGTTCATTTCGGTAGTGAACGTATCCTTATTCATGAGAATTTTAGAGAACTTAGCCATCTGGTTCTCAAAGATGCGACCACACATCAATCTCGTATAGGTAATGCTAATCAAGAATATTCCGTAGTATTCTGCTATAGAAGCCATTAACATTATTAAGAATTAAAATTCAGCCCTCAATCATCAACGGAAACACACAATATTTCATCATAGGAAGGGCATACACGTGTGTTTGTACACTGAGTGTTACTCAAATAGTTTGCCTATTGAACCTAGACCATGGGATCTCCAATTTTTCTAGGTTAGGTTTCCTCCGAGTATTTACTCATTGTATTGGCTTTAAACCCATACCCCTCGATGAGAAAATGACTTGTTCTCTACAAAGGCCTTTTGTCAAAGGATCAGCAATATTTTCTTTTGACTTCACGTAGTCTATGGAAATGATTCCATTTCTCAACAAGTCTTTTATTGTATTGTGGCGACGTCTTATATGTCTTGACTTGCCGTTATAGATGTGATTCTTTGCTCTAGTAATAGCAGACATACTATCACAATGTATACACACAACAGTCACAGGTTTTGGCCACAAAGGAATACCCTCTAGAAAGCCTCTTAGCCATTCTGCTTCTTCAGCAGCTTTAACTAGGGCTACAAATTCTGCTTCCATAGTTGATTTGGTATTCACAGTTTGTTTAGATGATTTCCATGATATAGCAGCCCCTCCAAGTGTAAATACATAGCCACTTGTAGACTTGCCTTCATTATGGTTGGAAATCCAATTGGCATCACAATATCCTTCTAACACTGGAGGATATTTTGAGTAATGTAACCCATAAGGTATTGTATGCTTAAGATATTGAAGCACTCTAACTAGTGCATCCCAATGATCTCTACCAGGGTTGTGTGAGTATCTACTGAGTCGACTCACGCTATATGCTAAATCTGGACGTGTACAATTCATTATATACATCAAACTTCCCAATACTTGTGTATATTGTAATTGTGCAACACTTTGTCCTTTGTTCTTCTTCAGTTGAATCTTGGGATCGATCGGGGTTACAACTGGTCTATCATCATAGTGCCCAAATTTCTTTAGGGTCTTCTCAATGTAATGAGATTGGGTAAGGATGTATCCATTAGAATTTCTTTGAATTTTAATACCAAGAATGACATCTGCTTCTCCCATATCTTTCATGTCAAAGGAAGAATGAAGCATTTTCTTGGTTTGGTTTATAACATCCAAATTTGTTCCCATAATCAGCATATCATCAACATATAAACAAATGATGACAAATGCATTTTTGTATTGTTTGACATAAACACATTTATCACATTCGTTTATTTGAAATCCGTTTGATAATAAAGTGTTATCAAACTTCTCATGCCATTGTTTCGGAGCCTGTTTAAGGCCGTAAAGAGATTTAATCAATTTACAAACCTTATGCTCTTGTCCTTTTATAACAAACCCTTCAGGTTGTTGCATATAAATTTCTTCATCTAATTCACCATTTAAGAAAGCAGTTTTCACATCCATTTGATGTATAATCAAGTTGTGAATTGATGCTATCGCGATTAACGTTCTTATAGACGTTATCCTTGTCACAGGTGAATAAGTATCAAAGAAATCTTGACCTTCTTTTTGTCGGTAACCTTTGGCTACCAAACGAGCCTTATACTTCTCTATGGTACCATCAGGTCTTAGTTTCTTTTTGAAGATCCACTTATGGCCTATTGGTTTATGTCCTGAAGGCAAATCAACCAATTTCCATGTGTTATTATGCATAATTGAGTCTATTTCACTTTGAATAGCCTCTTGCCAATAAGGTGCTTCTGATGATTCCATAGCATCCTTATAGGTTTGTGGTTCTTCATTCACAATATATGTCATATAATCAGGCCCAAAGTCCTTTAAGACTTTAGCGCGCTTACTTCTTCTTGGTTCAACATCTTGATGTGAACTTTCAGAATTGTTATCTCTCTCAATATGAGATAAGTGATCATGTAAATTTCTTTTTCTCGGATTCGAGATTTGTTTCTCTTTTTCCTTAAAAGGAAAGATAGTCTCAAAGAAATCTGCTTCGGCAGATTCTATAATAGTGTTGTTGCTTATGTCTTGTACATCTGATTTGTATACCAGAAATCTATAAGCGGCACTATTTTTTGCTGGACCAAGATAAACACAATCAACTGTTTTGGGTCCAAGTTTGGTTCTTTTTGGTAAAGGTATTTGAACCTTTGCCAAACAACCCCACCCATAATTGATATGGAGATTTGTCACTCTTCTTATGAGGAATTTTATTTAAGATTGTGTTGGCAGTCAGACATGCCTCAGCCCATAAACTATGAGGAGCCCCTGATGTAATTAACATTGAATTTATCATGTTTTTCAATGTTCTATTCTTACGTTCAGCCACTCCATTTTGTTGTGGAGTATATGGGGCTGTTGTTTGGTGTATAATACCAAAGGTTGAAAAAAATTCAGCAAAGTCATTGGATTCATATTCTCCTCCTCTATCAGACCTTAGAATTTTGATCTTTTTGTCAAGTTGATTTTCAACTTCTGCCTTATATGTCTTAAACATATTCAAAGCCTCATCTTTGGTATTTAGTAAGTACACATAACAAAATTTACTGCAATCATCAATAAAGGTAATATAATAATTCTTTCCTCCTCTTGATGGGGTTGCCTTGAAATCACATAAATCAGTATGGATTAAACCAAGTATTTCATTGGATTTTTCCACAGATTTGTGTGAATGACTTGTGTACTTAGATTCTACACAGATTTCACACTTGGATTGTTTATCCATAGAACATTTAGGCAATATGCCCAAGTTTATCATTCTTTGTAAGGAACGGAAATTAATATGGCCTAATCTAGAATGCCATAAGGAAGAAGGATCAATCATATACACAGAAGCGGTGCAAGTGCCCGCGTTATTATTATTATTAACATTGTCATTGGTTACAATACTTAATCTGAAGAGTCCCTCATCGAGGTAACCCTTTCCAACATACACTACTTCCAGTTCGTGAACAATGATTTGGAGTTCTTCCAATTGTTTCACTACAGGCTTTGCATCGCTCATCTTAAAGTTCAGAAATTTACCCACAACAAATTTCTTGGAGCATGCAACTTGAGTCCTGTATTTCCTTTCTAATGATTCCCAAATCTCCCTTGCAGATGTAAAGGAAGAATAAATATCATAGAGAGGATCATCAAGAGCATTCAGAATATAATTTCTGCAATTATACTCATTATGATTCCATTTTGAGATGGCCGTTTCATAGTCTGCCATTTGTTCCTGAGTAGGAACATTTTGATTCTCCGTATACGGATCTATTGGTTCGGAATCCGTAAGAACATACGAGACATGCAAAGATGTTAAGTAAAATAACATCTTTTGTTGCCAACGACGAAAATCAGAGCCCTTAAATTTTTCGGGTTTTTCAACGTGTGATTTCAACATGGTTTGATCCATCTTGAAATTTCTGTTTAAGATTGTTAGGGAAAATAAATGCGTAATACAACTTGTATTATACGGAATCGTATATTACAATTATCAGATTGAGGCTTGCAACAATATGCAATGTCCTTAAACAGAAATTCGTCCCTAGTACGAACTGTTTAGAGGATACAACAATCAAAATCAAGATAAACTTGATTCTATCGAATCTAATAACGTTTATGATGGATATATGAAGAGAATTGATGTATGTGTAGATTATTTTTGTGTGTTTTTGATGAATTAAAAAGTTGGAAATACTTCTCTATTTATAGAGAAACTTGTGCCTTTTCAAAAGTCACAATGGTTCACTAACAGATGCAATTAGCGACGGTTTAGCGACAGAACCGTCGCAATGGTTCACTATCAGACGCAATTAGCGACGCTTTAGCGACAGAACCGTCGCAATGGTTCACTATCAGACACAATTAGCGACGGTTTAGCGACGGTTATAACTGTCGCTAATTCTGTTTTTCTTTATATGTTCCAACAATAATATCATCTACACTTCTACCATTAACTAATTAAAGATGTACTAATAAAACTGACCTACCTTTATTAACTACGGACAACTGGATCTACCCTCCCCTCCATCTAGCTCTTTCACTACATTAGGATGCTAGTTAGAGTAATGATCGAGGAAGACCAAATGCAAAAGAAAGGGAATACACGTTGTAAACCTTGATTAAGAGGTGAACTTTGTTTTGTTGGGCAAAGATTGCTACAGAACCACAACTTATTAATTAGTGTACTTAGAAGCTCGTTCAAGTAGTTATAACTAAAGTTGAAATCCCTCGAGTTTGTTTCTGTCAAGTGGCACTTGGAGTTCCCCCAAACACTTCAGTAGGAAATTATAAATAAAACATCATATTCATATCCCAGTGAAGTGTTCGGAGGATCTCTGAGGGACATTTGACGTTTTTCTTCATTTGTATTTCTATCTGATCTCCTTTGATGAGTTTAATGAATAAACATGCCATATTTACAGATATATATAGATGAGTTAAGGGGAGTGTCCAAACAATGAACACATACATATTAGAAGCTTGAACATAATCGGCTTTCGGTCTCCATTAAAAGACTGAAGTTTCTATTTTCACATAAAGTGGAATAAAATCTAAAGAATGAGAAATCATGGAGAGGTCCAGATAAGGCGAGGTATTATATTCTCATTTCATCATCTATCCCTTATTCATGACTAGGTTCAATTTCCAAATTCACACATATTTACAAACGATTGCATATGCGAGACTGTCGATATACATTACTTTTCACTCTTTTGTGAAGACAATTTCATATTATTTTTTAATCACCACATAGTACTAGCAATTTTAGTTACTCGGTTCCATTGGTAATCAGGCTTAGATTTAAATTAAACTACGAAACTAACCACAAATCAATCACATAATACTACCTGAACTTAGCGTCTGTGAATTCTGATATTCAGTAGAATCATATCCCTAATGCGTGTAAGGTGATTTGACATCAAATTTGTAATCAAAAAATGTCATGTTAGGGAACTTAGTGACCGAATAAACATCTCTAAACAGAAATACAAGTTGGAACTGAATTCTCTTTATTTCGATTCATATATTTTATATGTTGTACATAATTGGGTAAGGAAGGATCAGGATTGCATGTCAATTTTTGAATTGAGATCTTGTAATTCGTGCCATTTCGATATTTAGGGAAACGAAAACATAAACATTTTTCTAAACCAGATTGAAGGATATGATCAAGATTCCCAACGCTATCAAACATTAACAACTTTGATCGATGTTAGATTTATATCAATATGAATATAATTTTTCTTTCGTTAGAAAAACACTTGGTAGGTTACATTAGGGTTCAACGATGGTTTTTCATGTCTAGAATCAAGGTTATATGTTGAGGTTAAACTGTTGCTTAAAATAGTTTAATTTTATTAATACTGCTCATTAGTACTGCTTATTAATACTGCATAAACATAGTTACTGCTGCATGAAGAAGTTACTGTTGCATGAAGACATTTACTACTGCATGCTTCTGAAGACTGATGGTTACTACTGCTGAAGCCAGTGACTACTCCCCGCTTCTCGTTACTACTGCAAATGTAGTTTAGATATTATTGATTATTTATGTAATTATCTCTTCCTTATTTCTAGCAATTGTGATTATGATGCAACTGTGAATGCAGTCATAATACAATTGTGATTGTAAAGTAGTTTTCTAGTTTAGCTAGAATAGCCGCAAGATCTATATATACATAGATCCTTGTATTAAGAGAAACACGTATGTTAATCATTCCTTAACCGATTAATATATTGAGGCTTTACAATTTGGCAATCGTTATTGTTCTTTGTTTGGAAAATCAGCGATTTAACCCAAGTTAATAAATCTGTTTATTAAAGTCTTAGTCGTTGACTCTGAGTGACCTTGAGTCTGAGTGACTAGAATAAACTAAGGCATTGTGGAGTTGACTAGTCAGCTCCATAATGAAAAACGTAAGGCGTAACTTTAGGTAATTCTGTTAGATAAAATCTTCTATCTTTGTAGAAGATTTTCTAAGATTTATCCTTATCAAGCTCACTATTATTGTGTATAAATAGTGAGCTTGAACATTGTAAACCTTGGATCTTTCTATGAAATATAACTGTGTGTTATAATCAATCTTTGTTATTATAAATTCCGTTATAATAATCTAAGTAATCAATCGATTAATAATAATTAACGTCTAAATACTTATTTGTGATTGATTAGCTAGTGTTTGAGATCTTATTAAGACCTAACAACTGGTATCAGAGCAAATAAGATTTGAATTTTAATAAATTTATAAATCTTAAACGTTCAATATATATAATCTCAAACAAACAATGTCATCGTCTTCAAACACACCTGCAATGGCTGGAAAAGGAATTCCTGTATTCAATGGACATAATTTTGCCCATTGGAAACTTAAAGCTGAGTGGCATCTCTCAGGAATTCATGAGGAAATGATAAGAATAGTGACTGAAGGACCCATTATTCCAGGAAAGCACATTGATGAAGTCAAGGAAGGTGACAAAATTGTTCAACGTGCAAGATGGGTTCAAACTCCTAAATCACAATGGACAGATCAAGACAAGCTGTTGTTCAATCTTGATCCAAGAGCTAGAAGTATTCTAGGAAATGCAGTGTCTGAACAAATATTCTCAAAGATAGCTGGCTGCAGAACTGCAAAAGAACTGTGGGACACTTTAATTGTGTCTTATGAAGGTGTTCCAGTTGTGAAAGAGCAAAGACTAAACAGTCTCATTAGAAATTATGAAAATTTCTATATGAAAGAAAAGGAGACTTTAGCTGACGTGCATACAAGATTTCAAATTATGTTGAATGATATGTCCGCTCTAGGAGTAACAAAGGAAGATGATGAAATATGTAAGAAATTCGTTGATATCTTACCTAACAAATTTGAATCTGTCATTACATCTCTTGTAGTTAGTGAGAAGCTGTCCACCTACAAGCTGCCTGGGCTCTTTGGACTATTGTTAAATTTTGAAGAATCTCAAGAAAGGAAAAAGATAAACAATAGACAAACTGCAAGGGATCCTGAAGCTGCATTAGTTGCAACAAGCAGAAGAAATAAAGAAATTTATTCTAAAGCTGACTCATCTGAATCTGAGTCACACTCAGACTCAGAATCAGATGATGAGACTGAGGTCAAGAAACTAAAAAGTCAGCTTGCTCTGTTAACTATGAATCTTGAACAGAAGACAGGCTACAAAGGAAAGAAACCTTTCGATCTGAAGAAGGTGAAATGCTTTAAATGCAATGAATACGGTCACATGGCTGCTGACTGTAAAGTAACGAATGCTCAGACTGAGCACATGGACGAGGTTGCTGAGAGGGCCCAAAGATATCGAAAGAAGTATCTTAAATACAAGAAATGCAACAGTTCAAATACACAGAAGCCTCAAACTGAGCAAAAGGCATTCTTTGCTGAAGAATGGCTAGATGAGGAACTGTCTTCTGATGAAGATAAGGAAGTGGTAGACAAATGCTTAATGGCATTCACAGAAGAAGTGACTGAAGCTGAGAAATCTGCTTCTCAGTTCGAGAAGGATCTGAAGGAAGCTGAGAGATTGAGTTGCAACTCAGACTGGAACAAGTCAAAACTATATAAGGTACACAATTTTGACACTTATACAAATGAACAGAAACTTCAAATGTTTGAGTATATTTTTGTTGACTTGACCACTACTTTAGAAGAACAATCTGAATTCAAACAAAAAATCAAAGATCTTGAAAATAATTTGAAAATTAAAGATGATAAAATAATTGAACTAGAAAGTTATAAAGTTCTTTTAAATGCTCAGACTGAAGCTTATAGTGATCTTGCAAAAGAAAACCATAAACTTAGAGAAGAAACTGAGCACTATAAAAGAATTTTTAAATCATGGTGCATATCATCCTTAAAAAATGAAGATTGTTTGAGCAGACAGGTACCCAAACAAGTTCAAGATGTGTTGGGGGAGGGATTCAGTCTGAAGAAGTATATGACTGAAGAAGAAGAAGAAGCTGAAAAAGCTGAAAGAGAAAAAATTGTTTTCAAACCAGAAATTCTTCCAAATACTTTCACATATATGAAAGGAGAAAAAATAATGATGTCAAATGCTTTTGTAAAACCTGTAATTTCCCAAGTTTCTAATAAAAGTGATTCTTCATCTTCTCAGTCTGAATGTGTTAATTTGTCTGAAACTGATAAAAATGTGCATGCTGAAAAATATTCTGTGCATCTAACCAATAGATTGCTCAAGGTTGTGAGTAAACCTAAGAATCAACACCCAGTCAGTTCCAAAAGTCATGAAACAAAAACCATTGATAAATTGGGGAATCAATTGTTGGAACTGACTAACATCGTAAAAACTCTAGTAAGGAACAAATCGCCTAATTATATCAGGCGCAAGACTCCTCCTAAGAGAATTTGCTACAATTGTGGTGAAAAAGGGCATGAAGTTGTGTTTTGTAAACAACTGACTCAGCCTAGGCCACAGAAAACCATCTTTCAAGAGTCAGTCTCACCAAAACATTGGTCAGCTCCACATAAGTCAGTTTCACCACAACCTAGGTCAGTTTCATCAAAGTCAGTCTCACCTCAAAAGCAAAGAAACATCTCTAAATCAAAGACAATGTCTGTGAAACCAACTCTAAGTCAGTATCTTCTCGAGTCAGTCTCAAAGATACTCCATGTAAATACTGTGGTGTCATAGGTCATTATTCTGTTAACTGCATGAAGGAAATAAATAAATGGAACTATGCCAGCTCCACAACTGACTACAAGACTGAACCTGAATTTAAACATGCTTCAGTTCATGGATCCACTCTAAAGTGGGTGCCCAAAAGGAACTAATATTTTCTATTTTCATGTGCAGGACTCTACAAAATGGTATCTAGATAGTGGAGCTTCAAGGCACATGACTGGAATGAAGTCTTTTCTACAAGACTATAAAGAAGAAGATGGCCCTCAAGTGAGATATGGTGACAACGGAGTATCAATGACACGTGGATATGGCAAGATTCATGTTGGAGCTGTTACTTTCAAGAGAGTTGCATATGTGGAAGGCTTACAACATAACTTACTGAGTGTGAGTCAAATTACTGATGAAGACCATGAAGTCAGATTCAGGAAACAGGCTGGAATAATCTACAGTGCCAAGGGAAAACCATTACTACTCGCCAAAAGAGAAAGAGATGTATTTTGTCTGGATCTGAGTACTGCCAATGATGAAGCTGATACATGTTTGTTCACAGAAACCAAAGAAGAACTTAATTGGCTATGGCATCGAAGGTTATCCCATCTAAATTTCAAAAATATAAATGCCCTGTCAAAAAGTAAATTGGTAAGAGGTCTCCCTGAATTGACCTATACCAAAGACAAAGTTTGCTCAGCTTGTGTGCTTGGAAAGCAAACAAAGACTCAATTCCCATCCAAAATGTTGCATTCCATTGATGAACCTTTATTTATGCTACATATGGATTTGTTTGGTCCAATTGGAATTGAGAGTCAAGGAGGAAAGAAATACACCCTTGTAATTGTTGATGAATTCACTAGATTTACTTGGGTTATTTTCTTAAGGGCTAAAAATGATGCAGCTGAAGAGATCATCAGTCTGATCAAAAGAGAACAGCGACAGAAAAACACTCTTGTTCGTCAGATGAGAAGTGACCATGGAACTGAGTTCAAAAACTCAGTCTTAATAGACTTTTGTGATCAATTAGGTATAGTTCAAAACTTTGCCTCAGTTCGAACCCCTCAACAAAATGGAGTTGCAGAGAGAAGAAACAGAACTCTAATTGAGGCTGCCAGAACAATGATGTGCTATGGAAACATGAAAATAAAATTCTGGGCTGAAGCTGTGAACACTGCCTGCTTCACACAGAATAGGTCCATCATTGTGAATAGACATGGAAAGACAGCATATGAATTGTACCATAACAAGGTCCCTTCCATTCATTATTTCCATATCTTTGGAAGTAGATGCTATATTTTAAATCAAAGAGATTTGTTGTGCAAAATGTCTCCTAAAGCTGATGAAGGACTGTTCGTTGGATACTCAAGCATTGCCAAAGCATTCAGAGTCTACAATGAACGAAGAAAGGTGGTAGAAGAAAGCATTAATGTCACTTTTGATGACACTACTCAGTCGGACAAAGAGGAATCATCATCACAGACTGATATGGCCACTATCAATCAGCTTTGTGATGAATTACTTGTAACCACATTTGAAGCTAACTCTCAGGCTGCAGCTCAGAATAATGCAAACACCCATCAACATCAAGCTTCTGACACTGAACCCGATGAATCATCATTCCAGAGTGTCCCCGATGTTGAAAATACTGAGTCCAATGAAACTGATGAAACTCAGACTAACACTCCCCAGTCTGACCAAACTCAGCTCCAAATCACTCAGCCTGATGGTAATCAGACTGATGATACTCAGACTCAAGTAGAGGTAGTTTCCCACAACGAGATAGGAAACATCAAGACTGTCAAGGGACATCCTATTTCGTCAGTTATTGGTTCATTAACTGAAGGTGTCAAAACGAGAAGAAAGACTGCCACTGCTAATTTTTGTTTCTATACCAACTTCTTGAGTCTGATGGAACCCAAGAAGGTTGAAGAAGCATTATTAGATGAAGACTGGGTTGATGGAATGCAAGAGGAGCTTGGAGAATGCATAAGGAACAATGTTTGGACAAAGGTTCCGCGTCCCCTGTTTAAGACCATTATTGGACTTAAGTGGATCTTTCGAAATAAATATGACAAAGGTGGGGTAGTGATCAGGAATAAAGCTCGATTGGTGGCTCAAGGATACAAACAGGAAGAAGGAATTGATTATGATGAAACATTTGCTCCAGTAGCCAGAATTGAAGCAATTCGCCTATTCTTAGCATATGCAGCATTTAAAGATTTCTTGGTGTATCAAATGGATGTGAAAAGTGCATTTCTGAATGGTGATCTACAGGAGGAAGTCTATGTCAAGCAGCCTCCAGGTTTTGTTGATCCTAACTTTCCTGATCATGTTTTTAAATTAAACAAAGCATTATATGGTCTCAAACAAGCTCCTAGAGCTTGGTATGATACTTTGTCTGACTTTCTTCTTAAAAACAATTTTAAAAGAGGATCAATTGATAAAACATTGTTCATCAAAAAGGAAAATGGTCATGTGATTTTGGTACAAATATATGTTGATGACATTATATTTGGATCCACAAATGAAAAGTTGTGTACTTGGTTTTCAAAACTCATGTGTAGTGAATATAGAATGAGCATGATGGGAGAACTTACTTTCTTTCTTGGTTTACAAGTCGAACAAAAGAAAGATGGAATTTTCATAAATCAAAGTAAATATGTTCATGATTTAGTAAAGAAATTTGGTTTTGAAACATGTTCTGAAATGAAAACCCCAATGAGTACTTCTGATAAGTTGCATAAAGATTCATCTGGCAAGTCAGTTTGTCAAGCTACTTACAAAGGTATGATTGGATCTCTGCTTTATTTAACTGCTAGTAGACCTGATATAATGTTTTCTACATGTCTATGTGCACGTTATCAAGCTGACCCCAAAGAATCCCATCTTAAAGCTGTCAAACGAATTTTCAGATATCTTAAGGGTACACCAAATCTTGGTTTATGGTATCCTAAAGATTCTGGTTTTGAGTTAATTGGATACACAGATGCAGATTATGCAGGATGTAGATTGGACAGGAAAAGCATATCAGGAGGATATCAGCTTCTGGGAGGAAAGCTAGTCAGCTGGTCAAGTAAAAAGCAAAATTCAGTGGCAACTTCTACAGCTGAAGCTGAGTACGTGGCTGCAGGGAGTTGTTGTGCACAACTACTATGGATGCAACACCAATTGACTGATCTAGAAATCAAGATTCAAAACACTCCAATCATGTGTGACAACAAGAGTGCCATTCAAATCACTGAGAATCCAGTTTTCCACTCCAGGACCAAACACATTGAAATAAGACATCATTTCATTCGAGACTGTGTGGAGAAAGGAAAGGTCATATTGGAGTTTGTAGCCACCAATGATCAATTGGCAGACATATTCACGAAACCTCTGAGTGAGGACAGGTTTTTCTACTTGTTAGGGGAACTGGGAATGTTAAATCCTTAATCTGTCAAAATCATAAATCTCAAGCTGACCTCTGAGTCAGCTTGTGAATTTTCAGTCTGACTCGTTAGTCAGCTCCAGATCCATCAGTCTGACCACAAACTCAGACTGGGTGTAATTTATGTAAATATCTTTCACATCTCTTCTAATTTTTTTCTACTTTATAGATTTTTCTTAGTTTCTATTATTTTAGTTTATTTTATTTTAGTTTGAATCGTTTGAAAATATTTTTTTTAAGGGTCATAAGTATCATTAGTTTTAAATTACATGGACTAAATATATAGTTTCCTAACTTAGTTACTTAAATTTCGCTCCTTCAGTTTATATTCAACTCAATTTCAAATCTTAACCTAATTATTATCTTTTCTAACTCTTCTGCTCTAATTCTTATCAATGGCGAATGCAAATATGGTTCTTCATGTTACAGCTCGTATTATTCCAGACGCAGATTTTCAGAACAGGGTACAAATCAAAGACAACAACAGGGTGGCAACTGCTGATATTCCCGCTAATCGCCAAAACAGGGGATTTGAGCAGCTGATTCAATACATGAAGGCACATCCCCTCTATGGAGCCTTCTTTTGTGAAACCACAATGTATCCACCGGTACTGTGTGAATGGTGGTATACTTGCACCGTCAACGATGAAAAGACAGCCATCTCTGGCACGTATAATGATAAGAGACATACGATCACCATCACTGAAGAAACTATTCGTGCAGCTCTATTGCTTCCTACGCTTAGTGAAGCAGGTGAAGGAGGTTTCCAGGTCAGACGGACCAAGCAGCAAGCTCGAGCTGAGGCCTTCCCTCTAATTGGTCAGCCTGAAATTCAAGGGGTTATTCAATACAAATTTTTTACTGGCAAATGGAAATTCTTATTTTCCATGATCACGAGGTGTTTGGGGGGTAAATCGGGCAGTTTGGATCAGATGAATGAATTTGAAACCCATCTGTTTCATTCCATGGTCACGGGTCGAAGAATCTCCTTCTCACAACTCTATTTTGATGAGATTCTCTCCCTTGCCCTGAAATCAAAACGACCGAATGATGTTCCATTCATTCGTGTCCTTTCACTCAGTTTTGAGGAAGCCATGGGAAAAGATATATATGATCAGCTTGAACAAACATTTTATGCATGTGATCTCCCAAGGCTGACTCCAAAAATCTTTACTTACATCCACATTACTGAGGATGAGGCAGGGTTAACCCTCGTTATGCTTCAATGGATTGACAATCCATTTATAGATCACGAGCTCACTGAGTCTGACTCCTCAGACTCAGATGTTCAACCTGATAGAATTGACCGGGAAATTGAGGGAAATATCCCTGCAGCAAATGCTGAGGTGGCGATGGGTGGGGTAGGGCAAGATGAGGCTGCATCAGGTATGAATATCAATCTTTCTCCTCCTTGGTCTGAGAGTATCCCCTCTCAGGCTGAGCAGTCCACTCCCAAACTTGATGTCTTAGCAAATCAAGCGACCAATCTTTCGAACTCACCAAGTTCGTTTGAAAAAGCACTCACATCAAGCCCCACAGTAAATCAAGCACTAATGGATTCACTTTTCCATGAGGCTGAGAGTTCTAAACTCCCCTCCAGTGCTGTAGATCAGACCAGTCTCCCTCTGCTAGAGCAAGAGCTGGATCTGACTACCATGACTACCCAAAGCCCCCTTAGAGTAGTCAACTTGGAGACACACGCTGCTGCCCCCACACTGACACATGTGGTAAACATTGAAGACGATATTCCTCTCCTGAATATCCATGTACTCAGTATGGGACCACCCCCTTCAGTCTCAAAGCCAATTTCAAAGGCTATTTTCACTAGCTCTGTGCTAGTTCACGAAAAGGTACCATCAAATCTCTCACACTCTTATGCACAAGTCGTCAATGCCTCACTTCCTAAACTGAGTGAGGTACAGACTTCCTTTTCTATGGCTAAGGATCATTCTCCTAAACAACAGGGAGGGAGTGAAGTTGTGCCACCTATTTCATCACCCACTATTACTACTCAACCCCAGTCTGAGGTTGCCTTGACTGTCCCAGTGCTGTTACAAGCAATTAAGGACATGTCTGCTCAGTTTGACGTCAAACTGAGTGCAATGTTCATGGTCTTAAATGCAAAAATACAGAGGAGATGAAGGAATTGAAGGAGATGGTGTTAAAACTGACTTCTGAGGTCAGTCTGATGAGAAAGGGGAAGCAGGTTGCTGATGTCTCTCACGAGGATGCTCAGACTCAGGGGGAGAAAATAGTTGCACCAACTGATGAGTCTGAGATCCCCAAGCAAGAGTTAAAAAGAAAGAGGGATGAAGGGGAGAAAAAGTACTACAAGACCACCAGATTCAATCTGAAAACTGGTCAGTCTGAGGTATTTTATGAGACTGATTACAGTGACATTTCAAGCAGTGAGTCTGAGAAAGAAGATACGAAGGGAAAAGGGAAGGTTGGAGCAGATTATGATACTGATAAACAAACTGATGAAGAAGTTGAGATGGAACAACCCCCAAATGCTCAGTCTGAAATAGAAATTGAGATACAGAAAAGAAGAGATGAAGCTGAGAGACTGGCTAAGCTTCAGAGGTATGCTCACAACTCTGGAATGACTGTGGAACAATATATAGAGTATGTCAAAGGGTTGTATATGGAGAAATTTGATGAAAATCCACAAGATCAATCAATGAAAGCAGCTGAAGATCTTGAAGCTGAGATGAAGGAAGAAGAAGATTTGGATGTTGAAGAAGAACAGATGAGGGTAGAAGCTGACAAATTAATGGCCAAACAGGTGTTTAGAGAAGAAGCCAGACTTGACTTCATTGAGACAAATTTCACACTGAGGAAGTATAAGAATAAAATTTAAAACTTGGAGTGTGTAGATACTGGAGGATCTGACCTCATGCTAGTCTGTTATCATAAAGAGGGATCTTTTAGGGTTGGAGTACACAGAGTGCAAACATTGGGGTTAGAGGAATGGAAAGAGATTGCCAATCTGAGCTCTGGAATAACTAATGTTGCTCACAGAATGGAGGTAAAAAGAGAAGCAATATCGAATGTCAATGTAGCTCATGTGTTGAAGCTGATATCTGATGAGGATTATAGGACATTCTGTACTATCCATAGAGTAAGAGCTGGAGCTAAATCTCTTGGTCTTGAAACAAGCTACATGCATCCTGTTCCTAAGGATGTCACGTTTCAAGACAAGACGTATGTTAAGACTAAAAAGCATGAGGGCTTGTGTTATGTAGATTGTGGGGGAGAGGAATGCTTCCAAGCCAAAGACAGACTGAATATGGCTTCTATCTACCATTGCATTGCTTTGCTTAATGAATGTGAGTCTGATCAATGTCTTCCCTTCCGAATGAAGCTGATTAGTTGGTTATTTAATAACCTTAGAAGAATTGAAGAGATGGGGACTTTGATGGACAAGGTGGATCTGATCAAGAAGGAGTATCAAATGTTATTCCATAAATCCGAAGCTGAAATGGAAAAACTGCTTGCTTGGAAAACAGAGAGGCTGAAATGGGCAAAAGAAGTAAACAAGCCTATACCATGGGAGATGCCTTTGAAGAAGAAAAGATCTGCCAAGAAGAGGAAGTAATGTGTATTATGTGTCCTTTTTGTTCACAAACAATTTTGTTGTGTAAACAGTTTTTGTTTGTGTTTATTTTTTGGTGCATAATTTGTAAAAGACTTTAATCTAAACAGATAGGGGGAGATTGTTGGGAAAATCAGCGATTTAACCCAAGTTAATAAATCTGTTTATTAAAGTCTTAGTCGTTGAGTCTGAGTGACCTTGAGTCTGAGTGACTCTGAGTTTGAGTGACTAGAATAAACTAAGGCATTGTGGAGCTGACTAGTCAGCTCCATAATGAAAAACGTAAGGCGTAACTTTAGGTAATTCTGTTAGATAAAATCTTCTATCTTTGTAGAAGATTTTCTAAGATTTATCCTTATCAAGCTCACTATTATTGTGTATAAATAGTGAGCTTGAACATTGTAAACCTTGGACCTTTCTATGAAATATAACTGTGTGTTATAATCAATCTTTGTTATTATAAATTCCGCTATAATAATCTAAGGAACTGAGTAATCAATCGATTAATAATAATTAACGTCTAAATACTTATTTGTGATTGATTAGCTAGTGTTTGAGATCTTATTAAGACCTAACATTCTTATTATTTCAATAAAGAATATTCTTTTGTTCATTAAACTTGTAATAAAAAAGTGTTTATCCGCTGCTAAACTTCTTTGATAGATCAAGATCTATATTCAACGTGTGTGTGATTTATATCAAATACATTGATCCTGACAAGTGGTATTAGAGCACAAGAGGTACTCAAGATCTACTGATCTACAAGTTTTGAAGCCTCAACTAGAAGCGGATTACTATCAATCATGACTGATGTGGTAGTAAAAAAGGTTTCTGTACTTAATAGCAAGGATGTTGATCTCTGGAAGCTGAGAATCAAACAACACATACTGCTCTCTGATTATGAAGTATGGGATGTTATTGTGAATGGGAACAAAGAAGCTCTTAATCTGTCAGCTGATGGAACACCTGGAATTGTTCATTTTCCTACCACAGATCAAGAAAGAAGAGAAAAGTAGACTGAAATCAAGACTCTAAGTATCCTTCTAATAGTTATTCCCAATGAATATCAAGCACAATTTGAAGGATATGATGATGAAAAATCTCTATGGGAGGCTCTTGAGAAGATATTCAGTGGAACAAAGAACACCAAGAAGAACAAGAAGGCTCTTCTCAAACAGGAGTATGACAACTTCAAAGCCTTAAAGGGGGAAAGAATGACCCAGACGTTTGACAAATACAAGAAGCTTACTGGAGAGTTGAGTAGTGCAAGAGTAAGAATAGATAAAGATGATCTAAACAGGAAGTTTCTCATATCTCTGGGAGATGAATGGATCATCTACACAGTATCTTACAGACAGGGTGATGTGCTGGAAGAGATGGAGTTGGATGATCTGTACAATGACTTAAGGGTGTCTGAAGCTGAAGTTGAAGCCAAAAAGCCAGTCAACAGCAACAACAGTATTACTACTTTTAATACTGCACTCATCACACCAACTGGAACATCTCAGAATGACAACACAAAAGATTTGTCCTTTGAAGCTTTTCTATCACAAAGTTCATTCTCAGGATTAACCAATGAAGACTTGAGACAGGTTCATCAAGATGACTTAGAAGAGATGGATCTCAAATGGCAACTGGCTATGCTATCATTGAGGGAAAGAAGGTTTGTGAATAGAACTAAGAGAAGATTTACTCCTAGAATCAATGACATAGTTGGATTTGACAAGAGCAAAGTCAAGTGCTATGACTGTGTTGATCTAGGACACTTTGCAAGAGAATGCAAAAACAAATCAAAATCCAACAATTCAAGAAACACACAAGGAAGTACATCAACATCCCTAATCACACAAGATGTGTTTGGATATGGCTGGAATGATCTAGCTGAAGAGACCATCCAAAACAGAGCACTAATAGCATGTGTAGTTTCTACTGCAGATGTTGTTTCTACTACAGTTGATGTTTCTACTGCAGCTGATGATACTACTGTAAATGATGTTTCTACTGCAGCTGTTGTTCAGACTGCATCTGTTCCTACTGCCATTGATGAAGATGTCTTTGGCTATAACGGGAGTGAAATTGCAGAAGAATCTACTCATAATACAACTCTTATGGCTATTGCATCTTCCTCCAAGGACTCTGAATCATCATCTCTCACACCTGAGGTAAATTCTAAACTATGTTCTCCTGAATGTAAAGATGTCATGCTTAAGTATAGAAATCATAATCAACTTATTTGTGACACAATAAAACATTAGAATAACAAAGAAGATCGGCCTCTAGGGGAATAGAGAACCTAGAAACTCAAATTAAATCTTACAAAGCTAATAAATTAAGCTATCAAGAAAAGATTAAATTTGTAGAATGGCAAAGAGATGATTTGTTAGTGAAACTTAAGGAAGCTAGGGGGAAATTAAAAGAATCAATGAGGAAAGAGAAAATATTGAATTGAATGTAGGGAAATTAGAAAATGCTTCACAGTCTGTAAATAACCTGATTCAACAACAAATAATTGGTAAGGAAAAGTCAGGAATAGGTTATAAAGAAGTAGCCCCACCATTCAATCAAAATTACATTCCTCCATCTTTAGAAAAACCTAGAATTCTAATCTCACAGACACCACCAACATAATCATTCAAAGTTGATCCAATCAACTATGAATAAGTTCTGATTGAGGACTTACTTGAAGAGAGTAAACTGAAGATTGTGAAAAACAATGATATTCCTCTAGAAAATCATTTGTGTAGGTCCGATTAACACAGGAACGCATTAACAAGAACGAGCAATAGATTGAATAGACGGAAGAGATAAACACGAATAATCAAAGATAAACCAAATATTATTAATAAACGTTAAAGATTACAATGGTTTAAACTGAGAAATCGTGGTATGGCTAAGGAGAAGATTAAACATATTCTTCTCCCTAATCCGGTGATCGGCCGGATCGGGTCGCCTCCAAAACCCTGAAAACTCCAAAACTACCTCCAAACTCTTAACCTAAAAGATGCAGAAAATTCACTATATATAGGCCTGTGTCTCATCCGTACGGATGAAACTCTCATCCGTACGGATGAATATTAAGCTCAGACCGAATATAAGTGTTCATCCGCACGGATGAGACTCTCATCCGTGCGTATGAACCCACATCCGCACGAATCAATGCAGAAGGTGAATTTCGCACTTTTACAATCAACTAGGTTTACAACATTACAAATAAACATTAATAATAAATTTGCTAAGCTATGGACATCCAAAAAGTGCATCAACAATTTGATCACAATTGAATTAGTTACTCAACAAAATTCACAAAGTCTAGTGTCAATGGTGCTCACTCAACAGATAAAGGAAGATACTAAATGTGAAAGTAGTTGTTGTAAAAACACTAATGGTCTTAAAGAAAAAACTTGGGTTCATATAGATACAAGAGGAAATCAAAGAAATAGGAACCAATTAAAAGCTCAGAAAGGACAAACTCTTAAAAGTCCAGTCAAAGTGTGTTACATATGTGGAAAAGAAAATCATTATGCAAAAATTTGTTTTTATAACCCTGAAAATCAAAAGAAAATGCTTCAAAAGCATCATAGGGGGTTGGGGTATAATAGCAAGCTTGAATCACCACAAAACCATGGAAAATCTGCCATAAATTCCAAACATGTAGTTGTTAATAAATCAAAAAGAAGTTCTACCACACACAGCACTAATAGAGTTAATACTGCAAAGTATAATTCTGTTAATACTGCAAAAAGTAGAGGAAGTTTTAACAAAGATTCACATGCTTAAAACACAGTAGAAACAGAGTTAGTACCGCACTTATTAATAATGCAAAATAGAATTGTGACCATTAGTAAACTTATTTAATAACATAATAAAACAGAAGTTTTAACAAAGATTTTTGTTTGCATAGGGTTCCTCGTTACGAAAGTGAACCTGACTTTCACGGAAAGATCAACTATTCGTGACACTTGGCGAATATGGTTGTTTAATACCCTAACTACACCCCAAGCCACCCGAGAAGTCCGTGGGCTATATAGCGAGTTTAAAGAAAAAAACTAAGTAAACATTCCATCGATCTCCACTCCTTTTTCGAGTGGAAAATCGGAAATAGGCAAATGGCACCAACACTTTTTTTCTAGACTGACATTTGGATTGGTAATGGTGGCCATGCGCTTGCCCACTGGTACACAAGACTTTGGGCTTTGGAGTCTAACAAAATATGTTCCATAAGTGTTTTACTCTTGTAAATTGGCTCCCTCGAACAAAATTGGGCCTGGCGTTGGCCACTTAGCCTCGAACAAAATTATTCCAAAAAAGATCAATATCTTCTTATGGAGGGTGGCTAGAAACCGTCTCCCAACTAGAGACAACCTTGATCAAAGAGGCATCGATCTTCACTCTTTGTATTTTTGCCTTAGTTTTCCGCTAAGGTTTTTTGATACAAGTATGCCGTTCAAAAAGAAAATGAACGTGTGAGAATGGATCCAGACTTGTATGTTCGGAGATTTTTTTCCTATACTTATAAATGTATAAATTGTTATTGTTTTTTCTATATTCTTTATGATTTTATATGTAAATATCTTATACACGTTTATAAATACGAACAAATTAAAAAATTACACACTATTATTTAAAACTTATAGAAAAAAAATGTTTTCAATTTAGCGTATTTATTGATGTGTGTCTATATCTTTTTCAACCGAAGTCTATAAACCGCGGTAGACTAGGTATAGTCTACCGATGTCAAACTACACGAATTGTGTGATTGCCGGAAATATTTATTTACGACGTCCGAGTCAAAACATGTGATGTCGAGTCACAATGCTTCACAATGCTCTTTTGTTTTAATAATTTAACAAAGTTACTATACTATTAAAATGATAAATTATTTTTAAGTAAACATATTCAATAAAATATCAAGTGAATTTTTTAATATTAGGGTGATATTGTGTATCTTCAAAATGCAATCACGTGAGAAGTAGCAATGTACTTGGTCGTTCAACGCATTGAAATATCTAACGTCAGATTTTGCCTTCCATGTGAGTGAAGATTTGTTTTGTACAAATATGCATGCACATGATGTTCTTTTCTATATTAATACTTATGGTCGTGTCAATTAGTTATAAATAACGTTACTTTTAAATACAGTTTATTTTTAATCCTGGTTCCGACAATGATAAAAAATATTATACGTTATTACATTACATATAATTTACTAAAACCAGATGTATAATTTAAAATCTATAAATGTTATACGATTTATAATTCAACTAGATAGAGGAAAAAAGAAAGAAATTAGAAAAAAAAAAAAAAAAAAACCTCACAAGATCACATGTGATTTTTCTATAAATATATATGATTTTATAAAGTATGTAAAATTGTAAAACTCATAAGTTTATATCATATATAACTTTAACTCTAGATATCAATTTAAAACACAATAATGTTAAATAAATGTATAATTAATATGTAGAACCATAAATCAATTGTATTTGAGTTTTTTTTTTTTTAAAGCAAATATTGAAAATCTTATCACATATCTATAACCTATCTATAATATATACTAAAAGAGATGTATCAAAAGTCGCACCGCAAACCTTGCATTATTAGATAAGTTTTAAGATTAAGTTTTTACTATTAGATTAAAATGATGATGTCATATGACATTATTGTTTACTATTTTCATTTTGGTTCTTCAATTTTAATTATAATTTTAATCTTTCAACTTTAATGTATATTTGAATAATATTAGTTTGAAATAATCATTTAAAATCCAACATATTTGTCATATATTATTTATTTATTTTCATAAATATTATTCATTAAACTTGGTTTTTAACATAACACTTTTCTATCGGTTTTTACTTTTTAATAAAATAAAAACATATAACTACATAAAAAATACATATTTAAATTTTGTAATGTAGTATAAAAAACCGTTATATAATATGTTTTTTAATTTGTTATTGAACACTCATTTTCTAGCATATACATATTATTAACTATATTTTATATTTTTATATCTTTAGTTACACAATACAAAGTAAATTTACTTTATTGGTTAATTCATAGCAGTACGAATTAAATGTGAAGTTATAGTCAACCTCATACATATAGTTCACATAACCTTTCTTATTCTTTTACCCGTATCAATACGAACTTAAAGGTCTAGTTGAAGTCAACCACATGGTATAAACGAAACCACATAATATTTAATAACACGCTTTAATATATATTTAAATAAAAATATATGTTCTTATTGCATTATGTATATTCGATAGAAGTCTTCACGTACAAAATTAAAAGGTGAAGCTGAAAAAACGAACATATAATAAACTAAAAGATAATATAGTTGATTTTTTTTTCTCGATTGTGTTCTCCAATTATTCACGGAAAATAAATTAGTTATTTTAACATTATATGTGAATTTCAAACCATGATATCGTTTTATAACATATAATTAACTTATTTTGAGATAATTAATTTACTTTGCAAATAAATGAAAGTGTTTTTATAGCTTATCAAATATGGAGGAAATGATTGATTCATATCCATAAGTAATTTTTTTTTTTATTGATTTTAGATATCTTAATCCCAATATATTACTTAAAGTAGAAAAGAAAAAACAAATTGTTATTGAAAGTAAAAAACGTGACACCAAAAATGGAGCATGCAAAATAAATAAAGATATTGTAGGTAAAAACCTATAGAGCTGTACATAAACAAAAAAGTTAGAATATTTATTGGATAGTTTTCTCTTGATTAACTTTTGTTTTAAAAATATTAAAACTAAATCAAATAAAAACTAAATATTTGTAAAAACCGTAAAAAAAATTAAATTCTCAAAGTTAGAACTGTCAAGTCTAATAAAATGCACAATTTTATAACGATATATACGTTTCAATGAAATTTTGATGCACTCACAACATCATTGTTTTAATATTTTATGCATCGTCAATTATTTTATCTTATGCAAAATAATTTAAAATACGGTTTGCATATTCACGAAAGATATCTTCTAATCAAAACCGTCCTTATGGTTTAACGAAAAATAGACTTGTCATTCATAATGGTGCAATTTGTTCGACTTTTTTTAATTTACTCAAAATATCTTCATATAATTTAGATACATTAAAATGTTATTTAATATGTGCCTTTAGACATGATGAAATCATATCTTTGTGGGATCAAGCTTTTAAATGAATTATTAGTGTTGGTAGTCCACCATGAGTGGGGAAAGAAAACAAGTTTGATGGGTCAATTCTACTCTTTTAGTCACAAATTCACAGTCAATTATTAAGTTATATAAATATTACGTTAATTGATAAGATTTCTCAACTCATTATCATCGAGAGAAAACAAAGAGAAGTGAGATTGATGATCTTTGATGTATTATCCAATCCTAATTCATATAATATATTACGTTTCGAGCCATAAGTTGTTGTAATTTGGAATAAATAAAACCAACGAATCATACATTCAAATAGTAGATATATTCGTCTATACATATATGCAAGTTTCGAGCCACGAGTTAGTGAAAATTTGGTACAAAGCCAACAAATCATTTTCATTAAGAACATAGCGAAAAATACATGTCATCATCAAACTCTCTCCATCTTTTATAGCGATGTTTAAAACATTTGACAAAAGTTTATTCAACAACTCGATACATATCTTTAAAACCATTTATTGCATGATATGCTCAATTGCGCATGCAACATATTGAAAATAACACAATGGTTGACTCAATCTTAGTCAACGATTACTAACCACAATTTTGACAAATCAAGTCAAACCATCCCCAATAAAAAGTGTTTGGTATTGCATTGCATTGTTATAAATAAGTGCTTTCTAAAATAAGCGAGATAAGCGCGTGCTTTTTTTTATAAAATAAGTTAAAACGTAATTTTATAAAAACCCTTGAAACTATGTTTTACGTTTTAAAATATTAAATACGGACCAAAAATACGAAAATCCATAAACCCTCGATGTAAAATAGAATAAAAAAAACAAACCTTCCATTCACGACGAAGTCAAGAAAAGAACTAGAATCTTGATATTTACAAATCGTATTTACATTGTAAATCAAAAGGGTGTTTACTAGTGCTTCACGAATATGATCTAACAATACCGAAATTGCAAAAAGATTTGGTCTTGAAAAGGCCACGAAAGAGGAACCTATTTGGTGATTCTTGTGGACTTTTAGAAAAGTCGCGAGGGTGGCCTTTTACTTTAAGTATTGTTTGCCCGATTTCTTTTCTTATGGAATCAATGATCTTGGGGTCAACGGGGTACCCTGAAGCATCGCGTACGTAGAATGTGTTCATGGCTTTTCCAGCCCGTGTTGCCACCTCAGCTCTTGTGACTGTGAGACTATTTTCGCGGAAAATACGAGTCACATCAGATAGCAGCCCAACTCTGTCTGTTGTGCATAGTTCTAGTTTCAATCCCTATATCGAAACAAAAAACAATATTAATAATTATGTTAAAATATTGCATTAGTCTAAATCAAGTTGACCATTCATGAAAGAATCAAGTTTTACACAAGAACAAGAAGATACAAAGAACATAATTAGACAAGATGAAGCATTTTATTAAACCATTTGGGACCGCAACAACGTAAGAGTTTTAGATTACGATAATAGAACGTTTTAAAGTATTCTTTAATCACTAATCCAACCAAGATTTGTGAATAAATAATCAAAAAATTTGTCTTAAAACAAGTAGTAGTACAAAACCGAATACGACCTATTAAGCCTAACACAAACAATTTAGCATCTTAAAAGTGGTCATTTGGATCTATTTGAATACCAACAAAACAGAGTCCATATTTGAAATTTAAGTGTCAAATGAGTTTTTTTTATATCTTCAAAATCGACAAGAACTAATCTCTTTTGTTGAAAATTTTTCGATAACAACTTAGAACTACATAGTATGTTTCAAAATTGGATCGTTTCGAGATTAAAGATTTAAAAAAAGTTATTTTTAAATCGAGTTTGACTAATACTAAGTTGACCAAATGAAATGTGCTCAAAAATGACATGTTAAGGCGTGTTTCTACCTCAGAAACTCTTCGTTCTATGGCGGCTTCAAGGCATTGTATCACTCTTTGCCTTTCTGCATCTGAGTTTAGAGGGAAACCATCGATATGTCTAATACAATATTCCTATAAAAAGAAGGAAAAAACGTTTTAACGTCAAGAAAAAGGTCAAAGTTAAAAATTCCAACCCGAAAAAAAAAAAAAATTAAACATTGCAAACCTGGTAAGCTTCTGGCCCTTCAACATCAACATTTCCATGAAACACTACATATTCCATATCCGTCAACGTGCAAATTGTATCAAACAAAAGTTTCGGCCTATCTTTACACCTTATTGTGACCACCGAATAATCTTTATCATACCAATTAACAACCTGAACATCAGGCCATTGTTTTTCACTAGAACCCTTTTCTACTCCCTCGTAGTCTCTATCAGCAAACATCATTTGGTGGAGCCGTCTTTCAGTATGGGTCGCACCATGAGAAACCACGGTTTTAGCTTCATTAGCTTTATTACTACCTTTAAGCACATTACAAAGCATTTTCTTTATCATAGAAAGCTTCTCGGGGTCCATAATCGCTAACCCTGATTCTTCATCAGCCACTTGCATTACGGATGCTGCCCGTGTGTTGTGGGTCCACACCTCAGCGTTCAAAACGTTACACTTTAAATGTGTGAGAACCGCACATAGTTCAGAAAGTAGGCCCGGTCTATCGCTTCCTATTAACTCGATTACTGTGTGGTCAGTTGAGGATGTTACACCAATCGAATCCATTGATGTTGTAAAGCTAGTTTCCGAACCAAGAGCCTGAAATAAAATAAAATAAAAGAAAGAATTCAAGAAATCGGGTTTTTAATGAATATTTCCTTACAAATTTTCATTTTTTTTTACCTTTTGAATGTACTCCAAAACTTCTTCATCAGTAATTTTGTTCCCTTCTTGATCAGTAACATTAAAAACTATCAAACAAACAAAAAAAACCATTAAAATTACTACGAAACTCGACATAGTAAGAAAATCAAAAACAGATAAAAAGCAGAATTATACCATCCATGAACCACCCTCCATCAGAACTAATGTAAGCTTTCGTAACGATAAAATTAAGATCAGTAAGAACTTGAACAACTTCCAAAAGTATACCATGTTTATTTGCACTGTCCACCTATAATAACAACATAAATCATATAACAAATCAAATTAACAAAACTTATAAACATTTTATAAAACTAATGTCGAAAAAGGGTACCTGGATAATGGTAGCATTTTTACAAGATTCGTTATCGACTACAACTCTAGGTGGATTCATTCTTCGAATAAACTTCTCATATTCGTCTTCCATGTTTTCCGAATAACTCATAGTATAACTATCTGAAGCAATAAACAAAAACAAGTTAAATGCAATTACAAACCGCGAAATGAACTATCAATACATAATGATTCCGTCGGATATATTGGAAAGAAAGAGTATGTAGTAAGTAAATAAGAATATGTAATAATGATTGATGATGAAGTTTCATATATATAATGATTCCGTCTGGATATATTACATGTGAATGAACAAAATAAAACATGATTTAACACTTTTCTGTTAGAGTTCTCGCACTTCCCACAAAAATAATAGTTCTCGCATTAACTATTCAATATATATATATATATATATATATATATATATATATATATATATATATATATATAAGAAAGCCAATAGATAAGCCTTAAACCATAAATGAAAAAAGGTGTTCAAGTCTCAATGTTGGGTATTGTGGGGTTCCATTGCCCCCCATTTTTTTTTTTTTCGAGAACCAGATATTTAAAGAGTTGAAGCTGATTAAAAAAAAAACCGAAACAATCTTTGAAGAATCTAAAAGTATGAAACAATATAACATAATTGACAAACCAAAAACTCAAAAAAAAAAAAAAGAAAAAAAAAGATTTGAATTCTTGAAAAAAATATAAAGATTCAATTTTTATTTAAAGATTAAAGAAAAGAAAACATACCCATTACAGATTATGATATGAACTAATCTGGGTCAATTTTTTCTTGATGAATAAATTCCCAGAAACCAAATTATAATTCAAAGAATTTAAAGAAAAAAAAAGAAGGAAAACTTTTATTACCAATTATAAATATCCTTATAAATATGATTTCATTCACCTATATATAGAAACAAAATATTCCCACTAAATTAGTAAAATATATTTTTCACACACATGAAGGTGTAAAAAGTTTGTTTTTTGTGGTGTAAAAAAAACAAGAGAGTTACTAAAAATGGTGGTGTTTTAAAGTTTTTAACAAGGGTAAAGATCTTGGACAAAGGCGCATGTTAGTTGAATAAGTAAAGTGTTTGCTAACGTGCGCTTGAGGTAAATAATTTAGGTTTTTAACTTTTAACTAGAGGCACGTGGTGGGGAGATGACTGTAAAATCTCCAATGTTTTTGGAGAGAGAAAGAAAGATCTTGTGAAAATGACTTTTCAATGAACATAAAATAATTAGTTTGAAATAAAATGAACATAAAATAAAGTGTAATTATGATTTGGAAATATAAATTCATCGGTTACTAAAATAGTAAATGGTAATTACTCAAGTAAAAAATTGTTACGGTTTCTAGCTAAAGAAGGATGTATCTTTAGAAAATAAGGAAATTAAATATTAAATATTAAATATTAAATAAAGTGATATTTAATAGAAACTTAATATATGATGTTATCAAATACGGAAACATTCTGAATTTTCTATTTTCTGGTGATTTTTAAGGTTTAGTTACATAACAATTTTCTTTTAATAGCTTTTACTAGGGGTTGCAGGGTTCGTTTCGGGCTGGTTTTTGCAAAAATCAAAATTGAACCGTAAATTTTGGTTATCAAAATAAAGTGATGTTTATAGATTCATCATTGGAAATGTTGTAAAATAAAATATGCATTAATACATAGTATATAAGGAAACTTGAGTTTTTAAATAAATATAAAATTTCTTATGTATTGTGAATCTGAATTAATGATATTTAGAAATTGTTGAAATTTTTTCTTCCTTATTATAATCCTAATTAGTCAAACTTGAGTTTTTAAATAAATCTAAAATTTTATATGTGTTGTCAATCTGAATTAACGATATTTAGAGATTGTTGAAGATTCTCCTTCCTTATTATAATCCTAATTATTCTAACTTTTAGCCTATAAATAAAGACTTATCGTAACCTTATTTTAGATCTATTACTAATGAAATTCTCTTTCTTTCTCTCATAAATCTTCTTGTTATGTTGTTATTGTTCTTTAGTTTACAACAATATGAAAAAATTAGTTTCATTTGACTACGATTAATATATACCTTTAAGACGTACATTAGAAAAACCTAATTTTTTTCTTGAAAGAATAATCTTATAAGGTTCAAAATAGAATGCTAATGAAAATAATTTACGTATAAAAAATGTTTTAACTTATAAATAAAACATTTTCTTTTTCCTTCTATATTTTCTGTTATAGCTATTTGTGTCAAATATATCGTATATACAGTAACCGATGTATATGCATGAATGGTATATCGAGGGTTAAAGAAAGGGTGTAGAATCGGATGCGCGCACGTATAGCTAGGCCTGTTGTCTTCACGGTTACTGCGGTCCTCTTTATCTCTTGCACATGCTCACCTCATATCACTCCTCCTTTTCATCCATCAACCTTTTTCTTTCTTATTATATTCTTTTTACATATTTACTATTTTCTTTAAATCTTATTAAATTAATAAAGTAATGTTTGAAAGAAATAATTAACTCGTATTATATCTGTTTAAAAAAATGTATACTAGAAAACAAAATAAGATTGATTTTTTTGAAATGATTTTTTTGTTGGGGACATTCGTTAAAAGATAAGATGTTCAGTTTTTGAACTACGATCTATAAATATTTTTATTTGTTTTGTTGCGTGTTTTATATTTACATATTATTTATGTAAACAATTAGCGAAGGTCGTCACATACTCACATCACCAGAGGATTTGCATCCTTTTCATAGACAATCGGATTTTATTTTGCATTATTTACAAAATACAAACTAAACAAAATTTGAAAAGAATTGCTTGTTCGGGCAATCATTGTGACCCTATTTAAAAGACCCAAACTCGAGACTAAACTAGTAATCATTTTTAAAGTATATATGATGTTGATCTGACTTATGAACACTCATATCTGAGCGTAACATTCATCTGAGATCTACTTCTTCTGGCCATTACTAATCATTTAAGTTAATATAATCTTCATTGTCTATGAACAACTATTGTAATTACTCCCTTCGTCCCAAAATTATTGTCCTCCGACAAAAAATACACAGTTTTGGGAAAATAATTATTATTGATTTCTCTTTCTTCCTTTCTAAAAAATGACAGTTTTACCCATAAATAATTAATTAATGTTTTGTATAAAATATGTAATAATAACTTTCACAAAAGGCAAAATATGGTAAACTTAATTAAACTTTTTCATCTATTTTTAGTAATGGAATTAATTTGGGACAACCGAATAAGAAAAGATGGACTACTAATATGGGATGGAGGAAGTATATCTTAATAGGGAACTTGTAATTAATGTGTTTGGTTATCCATAAGTTGTCTTAAACAATCTATATATTTTGCAACTAAATAAATAAATTAAACAAATATTATTTTTTCTTTTTATATTTAGATTACATAGGAATACGCCACTTGCTATAAAAAGGAACAAATATAAGAAATGGTCCAAGGGAGCATCAATAATCTTTGTCGTGAGGGTTGTCCTTGATGTTAAGACAATATTGATAAATTCATAAATAAATTTAGTTTACTCAAACTTCTATTAAAAAGAACTAAAAAACAAATAACGACTTATCCCAACTTCATGTAATGATATAGTATTATCTTGATGGTATATTAGAATGTGTGACGACTTATGTGTCACATGAACACACGTTTTTCGACCATTTAATGAGTAATAAATATACATTTAATCTAAATATATTGTGTTATACAGAAGGTTTAACGATTTATTAAGATATTGTCGGTTCAAGTTTTATTAAAAATTAATAATTTAATATATTTGTGTATAATAAGTGTGCTAAATTTTGTATTTAAAAAAAAATGAAGAATGATACCTTGATTTTGACTTCAACCTATTTTACTTCACATAAAGAGATAAGCTTTCCAGAGTGTTTCAATGTAGGATTATCTCTTTTCTTTTAGTTTTTTCCAATAGCTATTTCCTACTTCAAATAAAGACATTTAATGGAGTTATATTTTATTTATTTATATATATAATAGGTCGAACCTTCACTATTGATTCGTCATTTTTACGCTTTACTTATTCAACAAAAAGTATTATATACTACGTACTATCATTTTCCATTTCAATTGGTACGACACTTTCAATCATCTTTCAAAATCAACTCAAAATATCTGAAAAAGAATAACAACACTCGAGCAAGTGTCTATTCCACAAGGATTTGAAAACGATAGTTGTCTTAAATTTGCTAATAAACAACCCACCTAGCAGAAATATTGGTATGTTGTTAAATATCAATAACCGGACTTGAAAACGTTTCCTGTAAACTAAAGCAGATTTTCGTGGTAGAAAGATATAAATATACATTTATAGTATCGTGTGAAAAGTTTTCGACCCTTACTTATGAACAGACAAAAAAAATGTCACTTAGTCCTAAATGGAAGATGCGCGCTTTGGGGAATTCGTTATAAAGTAAATCATATATATTAGAATCCACAAATCATGAAACATATTTCTTTTTAATAATCGTATAAACTATAAACCATTTTTAGAATTTGTTGGTGGACACTAGTTCTGATTCCCACCAATGATTCAATGAACCATCCCCAGTAGATAAGCACTTGGTGTTGCGTGTTGAATCAAATGCCAGAAATTTGTGACCGAGTCATCGAGTGTGTTTTTGCAGGATTGGTAATGGAAGAAACCACATTCCCATTTTGGATAATGCTATCCTCCTCAGAGACATAGAATGATGCCTTAATTGGCACATAGACTTCCCAAGTCAACAATCTTTCTGTAATGGATCTTGAATAGTTTCTTAGAATTTGTTAATATCTACAGTTTGTTGTTTAATATAATTGGATTAATAAAACTTATGGAATGATAACATAAAAAAATAAAAATAGTTTTCGGTTTTTTCTAACATATGTCTCCATAACATATATTTTCATTTAATACATGTTACAGAAAAGAAAATATTGAGTTTATTGAATGCATTTTTGAGTTTATTAAGTTGATGTTTAGATTTAAATAGAAACTTTAGGGTCACTTAATGTGATTAAACATATGTCATGAAGGTATATGTTAGAAAAACCCGATAGTTTTAATCACTTTCCTTGCGATGTCAGATCGCATGGGTAGGCTGTTTGGTGCAAAATAGCCCACAAAAACCAAAACGATTGGCTAGAAAAGGTTCCATGTCGTCTGTGAAAATGATATGCTCAATCCCCTCCTGCCATTTCTATGTATCCCAATCATATGTCATGAAATGAAACCAACAAAATATACTGCTTGTATATCACAAAAGGAAAATGATTCATATGCCTAATTACATAGGACTACAAATAGGCTTAAAATTGTGATTGGATGATTCAATAAATGATTGGTTGGTATGATGAGAGATAAGTAGTGGAAATACATGTGTCATGTCACTACAAGAATAATAACTTTTCCGGACGACACTTTTCCCGACGACACCATTTCGTCCCTAAAAGTCCCACTAAACGACAAAAATTTGGTTTTTTTGACTTTCTTTTGGTCAAATAAATGACCGACACTTTTCCCGACGACATGTCGTCGGGAAAGGGTTATCATATAATTTTTGTTTTTTGTCGTGTAAAAATATTGGCGCGAAAATGAAAATAATTTCCCGCGCCACTTTTGGGGACGACATGTCGTGGGGAAAACTATTTCAATAAATAAAAAATTATTTTATATTTAATAATACAATATCATTTAATAATAAAAATAAAAATAAAAAATGTATTACTTTTGGCGACGACATGTCGTCGCCAAAAGCCTTTAAAATAAAACAAATTAATAATTAAAAATCATTTAAAAATATAATTAAAATAAAATTAATTAATTAAATATTATTTTAATTAAAATTAATTTAAAAAATCTGAAATAAATAATAATAATTAAATATTATTTTAAATTATATTTAATTTAAATATAATTTATTTAGAAAATATATATATTTTTTTAAATATACTTATATCCATTAAAAATTTAAATATTATTTGAAAAAGTAATATGAAATTGAAATATTATTTAAAAAAGTAATATATAATTTGTATTGTAATAATTATAGTATTATATCTATATATTTATAATAAATTGTTATATTAATAATTACATACTTTTCTTATGTTTGATTTGTATAATATTTCAAATAATAATGATAAATAGGTATTATAGACGTTTGAAATACTTTAAATAATAAGTCATTCGGAATTAAGTTACAAACGTGTTTTGATAAAAGATAAGTCTTTTTGTCATTAGGTTTTAAGATTACGACTGGATATTGAAAATATATGTGTACTTTGAAGATAGATAGACGTTTATAAAAATACTCATACTTATATATAGTATATAGTAAGATTTTAAAGAGGCGTAAAGAGTTTAAGTAACAAATGTGTAACCGGTTTTATTAAAAAGTCCTTTTACATGTAATCAACAACATTACGAATCATTGCATCTCGAGTGTGTGGCAATGATATCATTCAATCGAGTAAGTCGTTCTATTGACACAAATATAGACTTAAATCGGTCGATCATTAAACTTCGACAACAATGATATGATAGTAATGATAATTACTATCCCTTTACGTACATCATTAACTGTTCGATTATACCATAAATCATATCGATCATTACAATTCAATCAAATGTGTAACCGGTTTTATTAAAAGTCCTTTTTACATGTAATCAACAACATTACGAATCATTGCATCTCGAGTGTGTTACACAATTGGCAATGATATCATTCAATCGAGTAAGTCGTTCTATTGACACAAATATAGGCTTAAATCGGTCGATCATTAAAAAGAATTCTAGGTACAAATAATCATTTTTTCATCTGTTTCGGTGCGAATTCTAGGAACTAAAAAGAATCATTTCATGTGGAGAGGAACATTTGATTTAAACAATTGTTATGTGATAGTCACATTGCTTTAGTAATAGATTTCGTAGGTGAGTTATTCTTATATTTGTTTCGTTCATATGTTAAATTTAACATCATCCATCTTCCCTTTCGAGTAGGATTAATGTGAAAGTAACATTTAACGAGATGCATTTTGTATGGTTTATTGAAACAACTTCATTTCATTCTTTAGACATTGGTTCAACTATAGCTATTATGTTTGTAGCAACAGATAATGTCATGTTAATAGTCTATTTCCGCAAATGGGAACCAGTCATTTTCGTGCAGGACCGTATTTATATCTTACTAGCAAGTCACCCTATATCATTATTATGTTATTAGTACTTGTTGTTTTATATGTTATTTATGAATGAAATCGTTATTGATTTGTTGGTTTAATTATATTATTTATGTCTTTATTTATCTACATATCATTGTAATTATTACTTGTTTAATACATATATCATTATTATGTTATTAGTACTTGTTGTTTTACAGATGACATCAGTTGCTCACGGCGGAGACGCGGGTGGTGATCCACCAGGTGGTAGTTGGGATCCACCGAGGAGTCACATTAGTAAGAAATAATTACTTTGTATTTTGAGATTATATTATTGACTTTGTTTTCTTGTATTAATAATTTTTTCTATTTTAATTTGCAGCGAAACCGAATGTACGAAAGAAAACCACGTGTTTCAATTTGCGGGAAGAGTTCAGGAAAAACGATCACAAACCGTTGAAGGTTGAGTTTGATGTTAGTGACCAGGGGACGGGTCGTCCGGTTTGTGAGCATGGGCAGATGATCATTTCTCTGATCGGGTCCATTGTTAAGCCGTGCAGAGAAGAACTCCGAAAATAGGAGTAAACAAAAATACGCAAGTAAGCATGGAAGTCGATCTTAGGTTAGTAGGAGGGCGTATCGGGTAAGTAGTATTTCATTCATTAGTATTAATATTTTATGTATTTAATATGTTGTGATAAATTTGATTCATTGATATAATTTAATTTAATGTGTTAATAGCGAGCCGAGGACCCGACGTGTGATAATCCGAGTCATATCGAAAATTATGAGCAAATGCATGTCGATAAGCGGAACAAGGAATGGGTTTCCGAGGAAGCGGAAACTTTGCATGTAAGTAAAATGAGTAAAACGGGTAAAAAGCTTAAAATGGGTGAAACGGGTCAAAACGGGTAAAACATAAGATATATGGATCAAACATTTTGTAACGGGTAAAAAGCTTAACATGGGAGAAACGGGTCAATATGGGTAAAACATAAATTTTAAGTATCAAACAACTAAACACGGGTCAAATGGGTTATATATTATCAACCGCGACTAATAATTAATATCTTGTAACTTTTTAGCGGCAAATGGTTGATTTGAAGACTCGATCCCCGTTGACAAGTGAGGAGGACATAATGGATGCGGTTTTGGGAGTGCGTCGTGGCCACAATCGTGGACGGGGGAGAAAGCTACCTATGTCGGCGACTAGTTCTTTACCGACTTCATCAAATCAACCAAGTTCATCAACTGTGGACATAAATGACAATGTGATCGAACAAAGGGTACAACAAGAGATGAGAAGATTTTTGCAAGCGTTTCAAGCATCAAACCCGGGTTTTGTTGTGCCAAATTATCCCATAGTTGATGATCATCAAATCGAAGGTGCGGAAGACGATACGGGTGAAGACAATGATGATTGACTCATGTATGTTTGAACAATTTCAGATTTTCTAAGACATTTTATTGTTTTTCGTTATTATGTTTCAATATCAAATTTCCGGATTATTTGTGTATGTCGGATAATTGTTTTATGGTTTTAATGATTATGACTTTAATATATTCGATTGTCGGGTTTGAATTTTCTGGAAAAAGCTGTTTGAATAAGCTGTACAGGTCGACATGAGCGAGAAGCTGGAAAATAAGCAGTTTCAAATAAGCTTTTAAAAAAAATCTACAGGTCCTTTGGCGACGACATGTCGTCCCCAAATGTCGTCGCCAAAGGCCTAGGTCCCACACTTTTTTTTTGTTTAAAAATAATAAATAATTATTTTAATAATAAATTTTAATTAATAATAATAAATTAAATAAAAAAAAATGAAAATCAGTCGTCGCTAAAAAAATTTTCAAATTCCGTTGAAAGTCAATGTGGGCCCCACACAAGTCGTCGCCAAATGTTGTCGCTAAAACCTTTCCCCGACGAGCTTTTGCCCACGACACATCAGCGACGACATGTCGTCGCCAAAGGGTTTTGGGGACGACTTTTTTGCCTTTACCGACGACTTTTAGTCGTCGCCAAATGTTGATTTTGTTGTAGTGTGTTTTGTATGGATTAGGCATATTTAGGCTTATGTAATTTAGGCTTGTGTATCACTTACATGTTTTTATACATGTAACACAATTTAACGAAATTTATATCAAAATGTAAATACCTAGTTTTTAATAAATATTATAGACTAAAAGTTATTAAGCAAAATCAAATTATGATGAAGCGTAAATAAAATTTTACTAAAGCAATTGGAAAAATTACCGAAATGATCAAAAACACATGAAAACTCACAAAATAATTAAAAAACAAAAATAATTTCATATTCAATCGCTCAGCATGAGATGTCATATAGCATCATACAGGTTAGTGACGGGTTTTGGGACTGTAAAAATGTGAATATGGTTTTTAATTGACAGATCCCACGGATTGTGTCATTTTTTTTTTGAACGGCATATCTCTAATCTCTATCTCTAATCTCTAATCTCTAATAAAAGAGAGACATTAAATACACATGTCAAAATAAGGTCCATTGGATGGATTAACCTGTTTGATTTCAGTAGTGAGATCAGATTGATGATGTCATCAAATATTGTTTTCATTTTACACCCTTTTACAATACAAAATTACATTCTTTCTTTCATTTCATCTCTACTGAAATGAAAAACATAATTTTTATTTACTTATGAAATCGCTCAATTTGGACTATGATTTACCTTATTGTTATTCTAAAATCTCCTAATAAAAATATATCAAAATATATGTATAAACTAAAGGGAGATTTACATCTACGTCCTTATAAAACTTCAATATTACATCATTGTCCTTGTAAAAATCAAAATTACGTTAATATCCTTCCAAAACATGAAAAATTCTCATATATATCCAAAATAATATATTAATAATATTTAAATGATTTTAAAATTTAAATTATTCATCTAAATATTAATTAAATGATTTTAATATTCTAAATTATTGAATAAATCAATAAAACTAATCCAAATGCTTATTTAAACAAATATGTCAATGAAAAATCAAATATCGAATGAACTGAATAGATTAAATTTAATGAATAAATTGTTTTAAACATATATTACAAAACATTAATCAATCAAGACGAGAAAGTTTTACAACCTTTTTATTACGGTTAATGCTCAAAATTATAGAAATCAATCTTTTTTAAATGTATATTGCGAGTTTATGAAATTGAGATACATTGGTTAATGTTGGATTAAACCTAACATACTTGACTAAAAAGTTTAATTAATATTTATATGAATAATTTAAATATTAAAATTACTTAAATATTATTAATTTATTATTTTGGATATATATGAGAATTTTTCCTGTTTTAGAAGGATATTAACATAATTTTGATTTTTACAAGGACATTGACGTAATATTGAAGTTTCGTAAGGACATAAATGTAAATCTCCCTAAACTAAAAGGTGTATATGTTAGTATAACTATAAACAAATGTGTATAAACGTATAGGTATATATGTTATTATACGTATAACATTGTTTTCTCATAATAACTTAAAATCTACATAAACATAAAGTTTACTATCGCTGGACAATAATCTAGTTATATTATAAAGAAAGAACCTAACAAGTTGCTATAAGATACAACCACAAAACAAGGATAAAAGAAACTCCTAAAAACAACTTAAACAACAACCAAACACGACCGCAACTTAACAACGCCCAAAAATAGATGACACCAAAAAACAAAATCCTAAAAAACGACTTGTAAAACCCAACATCAAACCTACCTAAAACGCAACATCAAACCTCAAATCCACAAATAACCCAATTATGGTGCAGTTTGACGAAATAATTTTGCCAGTCGAGTACTGGAAATAGTTGTCCTTTGGTACTATTTTGTTCCTAGCCTTTTTATACGTATAACCCTATCCAATGTAACCCTATCCATCGTAACCCTCTGATCGCAAGCCTTCCTTCGTGGGTTGGTCTTTCGTTTGGACGTGTTTATGTTTTCGCAGACCATTAGCTTACATTGGGACTCTTAATGTTTATCTCTTTTAGTTTGGAGTATTCCCTTATAGTAACAATTTTAAGAAACATGGTTGTACGCCTTGATTTTATGTGTTTTTATAACCATGATAGGATACGTCATTAGTAGTTGTTCGAGCAATGATTGTCACACACAAAGATTAGGGTTTAGGGGATGTCAACCTTAGATCTCCTGTGATGATCATAGTGCAAACCCAAAAAGTCTTGACGAACCTAGGGTGATCAAGGTTGAGGATGAAAGCGAGAGTGTATGAACTCTGCGTTTAAACTTTAGTGAGTGTGCGCTGAGATCAGATGAGATGAGATGGTCTCGACAATGATTTAGACCATGTATTTATATGGCCAGTCTCAAGTACATGGAACGTTGATCCATTAATGATGATCATGAATACTTGAGCTGCCTTAATCATCAATCACTAGTATATGTAACGCCTTACTATTATGACGACAATAAAGTAGTCGTGAAGCGCCATTATGACGGGACGTCAACCAATAAGACAGACGCTTCAAATGACAGGCGTTGACAACTTGACAGGCAAACGCTTCAAATGACAGGCGTTGACAACTTGACAGGCAGACGCTTCAAATGACAGGCGTAGACAACTTGACAGGCAGGCACTTCAAATGACAGACGTTGACAACTTGACAGACAGTTTGTCCTGGTGACAACCTGTCAGACAGTTTCAGCCTGACAGCTGACTAGTTTTCATCAACGTTGTTAGTCATTGAGTTTGATTGTAGTAGCGGACTTTATTATACTTAAGTTTTAGGGATTACCTATATATACATAGGTAATTCTTAGTAACCTCATCAGTAACATCAACCAAATTGACAAATTTTTTATATATTAGAATATCTGAAACATGTATATCTTTTACATGTATGTTTTATGATATATTTTATATGTCCATATTAAAGAAACAAAAGTAGTGACTAGGTAGTGAATATTTTTTAACTGGTCAAAGGGTTTCTGCACAACTACACGATACATACAGAAACAAATGTATATTTATATAAAGCCATAAACTAGGGTTTTCGGGCATGTGGAAGGTCCAACCAATACACGTGACATGGTTTCAAAGAGTATAAACATTTAACACGTGTCAGTACCCCATTTGATGTTGATTCCATTTTTTTCTTTTTTCAAACATATGTCTCTTCGGAGTTGCCTAAAGTCGTTTAATGGTACATGATGCCAACTCAGACAGCCACGTCAGAAAACTGAAAAGGATAAATGCTTAAAGGTAAAATAATAGTACCAATGTCGCATAATTGCCACTGTAACGATATAATATTGATTTGATATTGTTTAAGTTTAACTTTATAATAATTGCAATATGGGCTTATTCAAACAAGAGTTAATTACATGGGTCGTCCCTATGGTTTGAACTATTTTCACCGGTCGTCATTATAACTTTTTCATTGGGTTAAGATAAGTAATATTCCATTGCACCATGTAACACCCTTTGAAGCTTTGATACATGTTCAAAATAAAAGGAGCGTGTTTCCTCCTTCCACCTTATCAATTTAATCCTACATGACACCTATTAAACTCTGGTTTAACCACATTATGGATGCTAATAGTAAACGGAGGATAAAAGTGACACTTTCACTTTCCGTGAATTAGCCTTCACATGCGAATATACATGTTTGAGAATGTTTGTAATCTTCATAACACTTAATTTATACTATGTGAGCTTGTGACATTGATAAACCTTACATTTTTCTTTCAATGTCATATATGTAATTGATTATCGATCGACCCTAACTATTGGCTAGTGTTCATTTATGTAAAATAAACTTTTACTAGTAAAAAAAAACTTACATGGGGTAAATTATGTGGGTGAAATTGATGAAAATAAATATAATAGACAAGTCAAATATAATAAATACTGTGTTTTGTTTATGAAGAAAGGCTGAGAATCATGTGCAGAAGAGATGGTTGAAAAGTGACCGTGGCGGTCCAGTGATGGAGTGGTGGTGCATCATAAATGGTCCAATCTAAGCAAGCCTATTCACCATTACGCACACTCCTCATCCACTTGGCTCTGTTGGTTGGTCTCTTGGTTGGACCACTATTGATATATTCTGCACAAAATCTATGTATGTATCTTTTTTTTCTGAATGAATTAAATGAGTAGATATGTTATCTCTTTTGAAATAAAATTATTAGTATTGAACGAACGTTTAAAACCTATCAACCAAACATTATTGTAGATTTAAATTTCCGTTTCCATCATATTGATCTTCGTTACTGATGTTTCATATATTATATACTAAAATATCACTTCCGATGTAATTAAAACCACATTTTGCGTATAACGAAAACCAAATAAAGGAGAGACAATACAATATCTAAAACCTGAAATTATGCATATTCAGGGTCGGCAAATGGATTTGGGTGGTCCGGTGCGATGATTAAAAAGAAGCCCCAAAAGTGAAGAAAATAAAACAAACGCGATAAAATAAATTAACATAATTCGAATTTTCATAATTACCGGTCATTTTTAAGAAATTTATTAAACATAATTCATGAATGATTAATTTTTAAACTTCATTTAACTCATATACAATTTTAAATCAAAGTGTAAAAATCGGAAGCCCTAAAAATACAGTGGGCTTGTGCAGCCATACATATCCAAATCCTCAACTGTGCATATTTAATATTTCTATTGATAGATATAAAATTGAATTATTCCAAACATTTTTGAAGTTTCATATTATTATTTATAATTAAAGTTATATAGATAGAGAGATACACTTTATAGTACACATACATTATAATTACCCCACAAATTTAACTAAACGAATAAGATCCAACATCAAATCATCTAATATATTGATACCAATTATTATTTTTCTCAATTTTTCCCCACCACCACATAAACATTAAAAACAAATCTCAATTACAAATACTAATAGTAATAAATCCACCATTTAGCTAGCCGAATGATACTTGTTTAACTGGATATAACTTTCTAATAATAACGTAAAAGTCTCATATCCGAATACTATTTCAATATCTAGAACAAAATATTATCAAATCACATAATAAACGGGAATGAGGATGGCATAAACATGTTGCTCAGAGTAGAAGATCATGTTTTTGTGTGAAGTAAAAGAATATAAGACAATTATTCTATTGAGCAAGATTGCTAGCGAACCAAACCTTCCCAAACTAATGTACGTAAAAGAAGTACCTTGCAAGAGCGACTATTTGTTAGGATCAAGTGGGACTCGGAGTTCCCCCAAACACTTCAGTATGAAATCATAAATAAAACATGATAGCCTAGTGAAGTGTTCGGAGGATCCCTAAGGTACACTTGATGTTTTCCTTCATTTGTATTACTTTGTAGTCACTTGATGAGTTTGATGAATATACTAGCCGTAGTTAGGAGTATATATATATATAAAAAATATTGACGTAGTGTTCAATCCATGAGCATGGATACATCAGAAGCTTGAACATGGATGGCATTATGTCTCCATTAGGAGATCAAAGCTTTCGTTTTCTTATAAAGGGGAAAAGAATTGAAAACAAGAACTTCTGGTGAGGACCAAGTGAAGATCGAGGGATTATATTCTCGTTTTCATCATTTATCCCTTGTACACGACTAGGTTAAATTTCAGATTGGACACATATTGGCATACGATTCTATTTGTGGATAGAGATGTTGATTATTGATCACTCATACTTGAATTGAATAAATTATACCTCTATTCTAGATGAAGAATCGTCTAAAGATGAGGTGAGTCAATGTGTAGTTTACCTGAGTTATACATCCAAGTTTGCAATCTCCGTGGCTTTCTAACCATATTGAAGCCAGATCAAAGGTTCCATTGAAGGGAATTTCCATATTACAGAAAATTTCATATAGAAGCACGCAGAAAGTGTCACAAAATCAAAAGATTAGACGGTAAAGGCGTCTAATTGTTTTACTTACACAAAAGAAAACTGTGGCTAAATGTCAAGCATGTAAAAAACTTGAAATTTGACAATACTTTTTAGTGTGACACTTATACAATGTCACGGAATCATATTTTTCTTTTAGTGACGGTTCTATCTCCCCCAGCTTTTTACTTAATTAGATGATTAGTAGTACTATATGAATATGTTCAAGGGATTTGTCAAAAGAATCTTCATCGCAAAAAAGTAATTATTCAAATTAATTATATGCTTTAAGAGTTTACATATTCATTTTTGTTCTGGAAAATATAACCCAACACAACGTTTGAATTTTGTCTGGAGTCATTTTGTGATAAAGATTATGGTGGTGATGAGTTTGGCATAACTATATGAATATGTAGCGGAAACTTTTATTTTGTAAAATTCTCAACTCTTTTCAAAAGAGTTCTACGTTTGTGGTTTTACTTTCAAAATTAACGTTTGAAACGTTCACATGGAAAATAGACTTTGTAAATGGAGAACTTCTCTTATTAAATTCAATAACTTGATATTTTTCCAAAGCTAGTTAGGAGCCCGTACCAAATATATATCCTAATAGTAAAAGGCTTTTATAAACATTTTCCTCATTGTCATGGACGGTTTTAGGGAGGAGGCAAGGTGGGCACTTGCCCCTTCCAAGATTTTAGTAGTTAATGTACAAAAGATATAAACACGAAAAAAAGGTCTTTAATGACGACTCAAATTTGGTCACTTATATTATTAGTGACCAAAACGTCAGTAATGATATTAGTACCAATTTTGAGTTGTCACTATAAGTTTGTCACTAATTTGATTAAAGACCAAATAAGGTTATTTTTTGGTCACTAATTTTGTTTAGTTACCACTTCTTGTTATGGTGACTAAATAAGGCTATTAGTGACAAAAAATAGTCGTCACTAAAAAATTTGGTCACTAAACCTATTTTTCTTCTAGTGAAACTGGGATTTTTTTCCCATAATCTAGTTATGAAAATATAAATTTATATATATATTTATAAAATTTATACGGTCAAATTAATCGACCCTACCATTACCTTTTAGTCTAACATTGATAGGCTTAATATTTGAGAAATAATCGAATTAAATTTTTTAAGTTGAGAGTTGAAATGGAAAAAAGAAAAAAAAAATGTTTTAACTCAATTTACGACAAGACTAGATAAAAATCAACTCGAGGACCCGACCCAAGTACACCCTAAACTTTGCCGCCCTTTCATAAGAATTCCTAGAACCACCCCGGCCTGCTGATTGTACATTTGTACTAAAGGTAACGTTTGAGGTTCCAACCCGTTATTCACATCGGTTTTTTCCTTATGCCATTATGTTGAGTTAATTGATGTCTGATATACTAGCTTTTCGGACATACATTACACATAAGTATAACTTACATATCTTACATATTTTTATTGCATTCATATTCGCTGATAATTAACGGTTATTCTATATTAGTGATCATCTTTTGAAATCTAATATTATTACTTGGTGTCTTTGTATTGGAAGTCATACCATCCACAACAAGTTTGAAGGAAGTCATACTTAGAAAATATGATTAAGCTCAATTGTTTTAGTAAAAAACATGTGACAGTTGAACATTGTAATAGTTTTTGTGCGATGTAAACTAATTTTGTTTTGTTAACAACTCTGTGGCTGAACAATGGATACAAACTAACCGCAAATTTGTATACTAATGTGCACGAATTCTAGTTTTCTAGTGTCAGGTGGCACTTGGAGTTCTCCCAAACACTTCAGTAGGAAGTCTTACATAAAACATCCCAATGAAGTGTAAGGAGGATCTCCGAGGGACACTTGGCCTTTGCCTTCATGTGTATTCGTTAGTAGTTACTTGATTGGTTTGATTTTAAAACTTACCCATAATTATGGTATCTATATATATATAGAAGAGTTAAGGGATCATCCAAGTGTCCTATTCATGATACATTAGAAGCATGAACATAGTTGGAACTGAGTCTCGGTTAGGATATTAATCTTTTCATTGTCACATAAATAGGGAAAAGAGTGAAAATCATAAGTGATGCCGAGGACCAGTTGAAAAAGGACATCATATTCTCATTTCATCATCCATCCCTTATACACGACTAGATACAAATATTCCAACTCGGCATTTAATTCGATATGTGGATAGAGATTTTTACTAGAATGATCACTTTAAGCTCGAATGGAATAAAATATACCTCTATTTTAAATAAAGAATCAGCTATAGATATAGAAAATGAGTCAAATATACCGTTACGGATTGGTGAAGAGCCATGGTAAGGAAGATCCGTCAAATATACCGTTTCAGGGAATTGGAACCTGATTTGATTAGTATGTTATTTAGTTAAACGTCTTATGTTTCTTCATCTACTCGGATATTTGGACAAACTTATTTTCCAGGTCATCAAATGGTGGAACGCAAAATTAAATTTAAAACCAAGCAACCAACATACTATTTGCAACCATCAAACCCAAACAGAAATCTATGAGGCCCAATAAATCACTTTCTTGGTTTAACAACAGTTCAAGCTCACCCGGTAGCATCTTCTGGACACTATGCATCGCAACGACCCACTTCCCATAGAGCCAACAAGCTCCTTTGACGAAAATAGCATGCTCAATTGGTTTGGCTGCCTGCTCAAGGCTAGGCCTACCAGGCTTTGTTCATGGTCGGTAGGGGTGTTCATGGGGCGGTTTGGTTTAGATAGTTGATTTTTTATTACCCTAGTTGCAGGTCGGGTATCTCTTTTTAACTACCCTAAACCGACCGTAAAAATGTGGGTATCCTAACTTTGGGTACCCTAAACGAGACGGGTACCCATGGTTCGGTCACGGATACCCTATAGTTAGAAATGAAATAAATTCGTACATTAAGAAAAGATGAAAATTTATAGAATCAAAATAAATTTAAACTACACTATAATTAAAATTAATATATAGGAACCATTACACTAAAAATATCATTACAAAGATTTAGTTGAATTTTACAATTCACAATAGGAGAGTTTGTAAATATTTACCAAAAGTCAAGAAAAAAAATAGTTTACACCTTTAAATTGTAATGTAAATAAGAAAAAAACACTTATAACTTATTTGGTATATAGTTAAACTTAAACTTATATATATATATATATATATATATATATATATATATATATATATATATATATATATATATATATATATATATATATATATATATATATATATATATACGGTTCGGTTCGGGTACCTGCGAGTATTATGAAGGGAAACCGTAAACGATCCGTAGTGAATAAGGTTTTTCGAGTTTCGAGTTTTTCGGATATCCGATTTTTCGGGTTCGATTCGAGCGGATCGGTTCGATTTTGCGGGTAGCGGTTTGTTTTGAACACTCCTAATGGTCGGTACTGAATCGGTTGTCCAATTTACATGTCACTTACGTCGTTACATTTTTAAATTTTTAAAAGTTTTTTTTTAACGAGAAAAATACAAACAAGAAGTTTCGGCATTGACATCACCCCATGTTTGTGTTTAAATATATTAAATTAACAAGAAGGTAAAAATAACCAGTTACATAAACATATACATTGATTGTTTGCTGATTTTGGTTAACATACATAAAACATGTGTCACACTTTTCATTATCAATGTCAAAAGTCTATTAATATATCTTTAGACTTATCTAACATTAAGTATATAGGTTATAGTTTAGCATATGAAAAAATATAATTATTTAAGCTATAGTGGACAAAAAAGCATAATTCACGTTAATATGATTAATACTAAGTCTAAATATGCAAATCATGTTTTGGTAAAATAAATCTATCAGATTTTATTACTTTGTTGTGACTACAATTATTCAATATATAACCGAAAACTAAATTTTTCTTCATTGTACATCAAACAAAAAAAAAAGACTTTTGTGAAACTATACTCTAAATCTACACATCTTCATTCACTCGTTTCACAATGGATAAATTGTTCCATCATCAATGACTCATAACTCTTAAACAATAATCTATTTCTTCACAAATTGATAATAACATCCGAGTCAATCCATTACGCAACATCATCATCCTGCACAATACAAACCTCATATATATATACAAAAAATAATAATTTATATATGAATCATTAAATATAAAACGACCTTTCAAATTTTGGTTGTTGGAACAATTTTCCAAAGCACTATGCTTAAATCATTGATCTTTTTTTTATAAATATTACTGTAACATCATCTTTAGACGAAAACCCGAGGTGTAAACAGTATAATAATATCAGAGGTGCAAGGTTACAATAGACATACATTGATTTAATTTAATAAATTCGAGATTACAAATATTACATCATACGATAAATAAATCATAAGGTTTTAGACCACATGGTCAAAACCAAGAATACAACAAAGTCAACACGGATCATAAAAGAAACAAGTTCTATCAAGCAAGTAGACAATCCACATAGTCACAAAATAGATGGCAATCTAATACTGCAACCTTAAACCCCTTAAAAACGTGAAAAATAGACGTCAACATAAAGTCGGCGAGAAATTCGTAATTTTATATTTTAAATACATTAACTACGAAAGGTTTTGACCCGTTTTGAAATACATATGTCAAATCATAATAATATCTTGATTTATAGCCAAGTGAGATACATGCATTTCCTTAGAAATATATATGCACCTGAGCCTAAAAGTCAAATAGCAACATTTACCCCACCTTAGCATGTCAAACTAAGGTTTAATCATCGAAATAAACGGTCATAACATCGACTCATAGGGACAGATTACCATCGTCATCCCATACAAGCAATGAGGGTGCGTCGAACACCCATATAGATCTGTATATATATATGTACCGAGGGCTCAAAAAAGTTAATAGGCGTGTAAAATGTCATATAAGTAAGGTAACACTAATCTAAATGCATTCATAAATTCACAGTGCATAAAACAAGATAAATAGTAAAGTCACACTTTACAAGCCCAAAATATAAAACGAAAAGGGGCAACGAATAACTCCCAATAAATCAGAAATAACAGTGTCGGGATGACAAGCCAATAGAAAACACTCCACCGCCTAAGTGCCCTGGAATAAAGACATCGTATAAGTCCAAGTACCTCTAAAATTCTAGTAGGGTTTAACCTTAATAATTAACGTTATATTATATATTCAAACGGATTCCAAAGAATGATATTTCGAGTAAAAAATGATAAATAGAAGGTAACGATAGAGGGTTGAATATTGAAAACCAAAGTTTAGTCGAAGTTTACCAATATCAACATTATAGAATAGTTTACCTTAGTCACAGTCAACGATTATGTTAAGGAGTTAAAGTCAACTAAAAGTCGGCATTTGAAGAATCGAAACTTATTTAAACTATATTAAAGGTTAAAAACACTTTTATATAATATTAACGAAAGTTATAATTTATTATTAGAAGTTAATGATTACGATCATGTTTTTGAGTTACTGATTGGAAGTTATAATTTATTAATAGAAGTTAATGATTACGATTATGAAGAAGCTCATTTTATTGTTTCACGACCCGTCTAAAACTGAACATCTTATGGTAAAAATTACTCATAAGAAATTTCTACTAGATGCATCTTCAAACATATATTTTTTCTCATGATAATTCATGGTTTTGATAGACCATAAGTAGTCTTCATACTCCCATTTGCTACTTCTACGCATTTATTCGATGTTCGCATAATCAAAATCCTCTTTTTGAAGAAGTGCTCACATAAACTACGCTCATACCGGTAAGGAAGAAGTGCATTTTCTTTTAACATCTGATCGTGAAATTGATTCCCTCAAACTTGTTAAGTCTGGAGAAATCATTTGTCATATACTTCATTGTAGCCATAATCTGATTTCACAATATAATCTCTTTTCATTGTTTTTAATTTTTGTGGGTATAAGGTAAAGAAATAAGTGGACTGAATATCTCAATGAATCGTGTTATCACTTTCTAAAAAGGATTATCCGGATCTAATGTCGAGATATCAAAAATATCACTTTGAATTAAGACTTTAGTTTGCAACCCATTTGCACTATGACGGGTCTTGATCATTCTCAAACGAATAACTAGATGATTAGAATCACTAACATGTTGCGGAATAACGAATTAGTGATTGAGTTAACGAATTGAACAATGAATCAAAGTATATTTGAGTAAAAGGAATAGTTCATTCAAAGCCAAAAATGGCGGGAGAGACGGTTACAGAAGATATTTTCAGTCATTCAAACGCTCCTCATTAGTCACACTTCTCTCATTATTTATTGGCTAATACTAACATCTAACTATTACATTAAACAACTATTATGTTCATTTAGGAACACTTCGGGTGAACAATATCCATTAAGTCAACATTGAACTATAACTCTGGTGAACATCAGTTAAATCGGGTAGACTAACTTGTTCATCCGATTAAAGTCCTCAATGTATGACTATCTAAGTTTTAGTTCGGGTGATGAACATTGTTCAGCCGAACTATTTACTTAGATACAAAATCACTCTAATAAACTTTTGGAAGCTTCAATCATCACTCTATTTATGCTCCAACACACTATATGCGCTCATGTACAAGTGGAAAATTTGTTTTTGTTTCAGAGAGCTGCCTTCGGACCCGTGATAGGGGCTCAATCCTTAAGACCCCACAACAGCACGACCCCATTGAACCCCAATATTTTAGAAAGAGTAAATTACACCGTTCGTCCCTAAGGTTTATATGAAATTACGGATTTCGTCCCTAACTTTGAAAAGTTGCATGGATCGTCCCGTTTTTCAAACTAATTACTCATTTCGTCCCTAATTTGAACGTCCGTTTATTTCTGCGTTAGCCTTCCCTCACGTGTAAAACACGTGAGGGTATTTTAGTCATTTCGCAGTCTTCATCTACCTCCTTTACCAAACCCCTTTTTCTAAGACTTCTTCACCAAAAACCACCATCACCTCTAGAAATCCTAATATCTATATCTATATTCCATTAACCAAAACCCCCAATTTCACTCTCTTCAAATCGAATTCCAATTTTTCAATTAAATCAAATCAATCATGGCGAATAACAGATCATTAGACCTAACAATCATCTCAGCAAAAGGCCTCAACAAACTCAGCCGTCGTATACATCTCCGTCGTATACATCTCCGCCAGCCGTCGTATACATCTCTGGCGGAACCCCGTCGGAAAAATGGACGTATACGCTTAAAGTGAAATTAAAGACTTACATGATGATGAAAATGAAGAAGAAGAAGTTGTGATTCTTGTGGGTAACTCAGGAAAGCAATTTCTTTTTCTAGTTAATAATATTGGTACTGGTGATGGTGTTGTTTGATGTAGAATTAGGCCGCCTGTCATCGAAACTGATTTTTTCTGTCAATTACTAGTATACTTTAACATCCATTTCTTTCATCACTCAATCTTTATGCTCAATTATGATAAATTATTATCTTTTTCCTCTAGGGATAGAAGAACAACTATGGCGATGGGCCTGTGGATAGAACGACAAACAGATAAAATATATCCTGGTTTCTTTTTTCGTTGGTAAACAGAGTAGAGTAGGAAAGGAAAGAAGATAAATGGGTTATTAATAACCATTTGCAGCCATGAAAGATGAAGTGACGAATGAGAAAAATTAGGTTAAATATTAGGGATGTAAAATGAAATCCATTAGAAAAGGGGGTAATATAATTGAAGGACTGCGAAATGACTAAAATACCCTCACGTGTTTTACACGTGAGGGAAGGCTAACGGCAGAAATAAATGGACGTTCAAATTAGGGACAAAATGAGTAATTAGTTTGAAAAACGGGACGATCCATGCAACTTTTCAAAGTTAGGGACGAAATTCGTAATTCCATATAAACCTTAAAGACGAATGGTGTAATTTACTCTTTTAGAAAAAAAGATATAATTGACTTAATAGACATATAATTCGAGTAATCATAACTTATATCAAAGACAATAATCTTATTTCCAATTCCAACTAAATTAACATTTAAAGTGTAAAATAAGAAAATACACAACCATTTATGCGATACAAATTCAAATCATACCCTACTTTGTTATTTCAGAATTGATACCACAATAAGCAGAAAGAGCATCATCCTTTGCCCCAATCTTTCCCGTGTATATTTGGTTCAGGAGTTCATCGTAGTCGAAAGGTTGAAACAATTCTAGATAAAATCCAGTAGAAATAGAAGGAAGGTGATGATGAAGATGAGTTTGTTGAGTTTGAGGATTTTGAGATTTATAAAATTGTGTTTCGTGATCCTCCTCCGTTGATTATGGAGGAAGATAATACGGTTGCGGTTGCGGAATTGGAGAAGGAGAGACGGTTGGAGAGATTGTTTCAAGAATTGGATCGGTTTGAAGAATCTACTACGACCGAGGAGATTGAAATGAAGCAGGATTTAGAGAACGGGATGCTGACGTCAGCGGTTTATGGCGACGGTTTTGAGCAGGTGAAAGTTCCAATGGAGGAGAATGAAATGAAACAGGATTTAGAGAAGGTGACAGTGATGTCAGCAGTTTATGGCGAGGATTTTGAGCAGGTGAAGGTGACGTCAGCATTTTCCGGTGACGATTTCGAGCAAGTGGAGGTGACGTCATCATTTTCAAAGGCGGAGATTGAGATGAAATCAGATCTGGAAAATGTTGGCGGAAAATTGCAGAAATTGCTTGAAAATTTGTGATTTGTCAGTTGAAAAATTAGGGTAAAATAAGAACAAAAGAGGGATGAGAGGGTAATGACTCATTTACCCTCACATGTTTGTCACGTGGAGGGGTTTTACAGCACAATTTTAATAGATTTGGACGGAAGGACGATAGATGATAAATTTAAAAAACAAAAGGACACTTTGTGCTAATTTTTTCCAAAAAGGACGATATGTGAAAAACTGACTAACCACAAGGACGATTTATGACATTCGTTCAATATATATATATATATATATATATATATATATATATATATATATATATATATATATATAGGAGTAGGATCAAATAAAAAGTTCTAAATTTGTAAAAAGTGTAGGAAGCAATGTGAGAATGACATGTGGCAACTTAGATAATATTTAATAAAATTAATTTTTTTTAATAAAAAAAAAAAAAATTTTTATTAAAAAAAAAAAAAAAATTATTAAATTTTTTTTTTTAAAAAAAGAAATTCGAAAAAAAAAATATTTTTGGAAAAAAAAAATCGAACTTTTTTGTAGATAATGTCATCATTCCGGACATAACTTTTAACGTAATGCACACGAAAAAGTTATGTCAAATCACAAGATGTACTAAAATTTGTCAAATAAGAATGTCATGTCGTTCGCCATGACATATGATGCACACAGAAAATATTATGCACATTAATGATGCAAAAAAAATATGATGCACATTAATGATGCACAAAAAAAAATTATGACATTCAACTATGATTCACACAAAAAGCTATGATATTCAATTATGATGCACACAAAAAAAACTATCATATTCATCTATGATGCACACATAAATGTTCATCATAGGTGTGTATCATAAATTTGCATCATATTTTTTTTGTACATAACCTTTTTCGAGCAAAAAAAAAAAAAAAAAATCCCGAAAAAAAAAATTTCGACTTTTTTCTTTTTTTTTATAAAAACAAATTTTCGAGCCAAAAAAAAAAATTCGATTTTTTTTTAATATTTTTTTTATCAAAAATATCTTTTTTTATTTAAAAAAAGAAATTTTTTTTTCTCAAAGTTGTCACATGTCACTCCCTCCTTACTTCCTACACTTTTTACAAATTTTGGACTTTTTACAAGAACCCTCCCCTATATATATATATATATATATATATATATATATATATATATATATATATATATATATATATATATATATATATATATATATATAGGGTAGGGATATTGTAAAAAGATTTTAAAATAAAAAGGATAAGAAGAGTTTCTAGTCACCCATTTAGTCAACAAAAACTTAATCCAAGAAAGTCAACGCGGTGACATTTTTGTAATTTTTCAAACTTTCATGCCCTTTTCGTAATAAAGCAGAAATATCTTCTTTTTTTTCTTTTTTTTTTTCATTTTACTAGATTACTCATTTTTTGAATCTTTGTGCATAACTTTTATCAATAACGTGTGCATCGATTTTATGTGCATCAAAAATTTCTATATAAAAAAATACAAACATTGTGTATTAGTTTTTATAAAATAACTTGTGCATTAATTTTATCTAAGTTTTTTATACAAAAAATTACAAAATATTGTGGGTAAATATTAAATATCTCTGTGCATAATTACAAAAAGACTGTGCATAACTTTACAAAACCATTGTGCATAACTTTACAAAACCATTGTGCATAAAAAAAACAGCCGCCTTCCGGTAACCGCCACTGCCACCGGATAAATCCACCGCCGCCACCGTCACCGGATAAAATCAAATACCTGCAACTCCGGTTACAATCATGGTGACGGAAAGCAGAAAGTCACCGGAAAGCAGAAAGTCATCGGAAAATCCACCGCCACCGTCGCCGCAAAAACCTGGAAAAAACAGATTTGCTCGTCTTCTCCATCATCATCATCATCATATAAACACCTTCACCGCCGTCGCCTTCACCGCCGTCGCCTTCCGGCGGGATATTAAGAGAGAGAGAGATATTTTAGTTTGATATGGTTAGGGTTAGATTTTGGGATTTAGAAGTAAAAGTGTGATGTCAAATGACCATTGTACCTTTATTGATATAATAATGGGTTTTTTTTTCCTGCCACCTATCAACACTTTATCACTCCCTATTCTTTTTATTTCTAACCCCTTTTTATTAGATCCTAACTCTCTCTCTCTCTCTCTCTCTCTCTCTCTCTATATATATATATATATATATATATATATATATATATATATATATATATATATATATATATATATATATATATATATATATATATATATATATATATATATATATATATATATATATTCTTTTCGAGAATGTAATGTGCGGCGTGTGGCCAAATCATATTGATGATTTATGCAATTAACGATAAACTTATATTAAGTTATATTTAAAAAGATTAAGTTGGTGTTTGATTTGAACTTAATATGAATATGACTTAATGTGGTAAGTCATGAGTAGTATGTTTGTTTATTATTTGATCTAGAAAGCATGACTTAACTGACAAAGTTACGGAGATGGTGCTTTCTCCATTAAGTCAAGATTTTCTATATTGTATTTATTTATTATTAGAGTTAATTACATAAATCGTCCCTATGGTTAACCAAAATTATAAATTTCGTAACTCAGTTTAAAAAGTTGCATAAATCATCCAAGTTTAGAAATTAATTACGCTTTTCGTCCCTAATTTCTAATTTGCACCAGTAATTGGGGCAAACCTTAGGGACCAAATCCGTAATTGAGGACAAACCTTAGGGACGAAATCCGTAATTGAAGCAAATCTTAGGAACGAAAAAGGTCATTAGTTTCTAAAAATGGATGATTTATGCAACTTTTTAAACTTAGGAGCGAAATTCGTAATTTGAGATAAACCTTAGGGACGATTTATATAATAAACTTTTATTATTATTATTTCCTCTTTATTCAAGATATAAAACAAACATTTCTCCTTATTTTTCTCAAACGTCATTTATCAAAACAAACACTATATCTAAATCTGGCTTAATAAATAAAATTAACAAACAAGCCCTAACTAATATATAACCTTAAAACCCAATTCACATGTTGAATGAATGTATTATGTGTTTAATACATAATCTTTTGTATGTGTGTTTGTGTGTTTGTGTTTTTTGAATTGGCTTTTAGTTTGGAGAGAAAATGCAGAATCAGATCCTATGGGTTAAGAACCAAGACAAACGGCATTTGCCTTGGGGAACGCTTGTAGATCCCTCGGGTAGTCGGGTTGTTTTTTTGTTTGTAATTATTGCAACTAATATAATTCTGCATATAAGATTCACAATAAAGTATTGAATTTTAATTTTACGAAAAGAACAATTAGGAATCGTTTGTTTGTAATTATTGCAACTTGTTATAATGTATATGAGAATGAGAATATTCCCAATAAACATATGAATATTTATATCTATCATTGAAACTTTTACGAAAATAACAATTGCTAGGACATTAGTTTTTCGAATTGATTGATTGTGAGTTGTTTATATATATTGTCACTAATTTTACATTGTTTATAGAGGTAGGAATTTATTAAATATGGTGAAATGACTTGGATCTAGCAAATTCACGAGTCACGTTACACAAAAGTCTTTTAGTTGCAAGTAGATCTAGATTTTGAAAAGAAGGATTTGGTCCGTTAATGATTTTCAATTGCATCTTGAAAACATTTCTTTCAATAAAGTTTAACATTCGTCCGATTCACTAATACAAAATCCCCCCTGCATTATTAAGGTGATAATCTCGAGCGTGATTGTTCTTCAAATGATGTGTAAGGTATTAGATTTGTGTCAATTTGCTGCAAGAGTCAATGGTTCATGGATTTCCTTTAATATACCATCAACTCTCCGCGAACAATTAGGGTTAAAATTTTACGTTTTGTATGTTAACTTATTTTGCTCATTTGGTATTTTAGTATATATTGTAATCCGCGAATTTTTATTCTATGAAAACATACCTCAATTTTGAGGAGTGATTCCTATTATAAATAAAATTAATAGACTTTGGTTGGTCTTTGATTCAAAAATAAAAAATAAAAAAAGACTAGAAAAATGAATTGTTTGAATTACAAGTTCATTATACGGGTCGTGTTGACTTGTAGACATGTAAATTTGTTAAAAACATTGCCAAGTTAATGATGAAAGCTATATTTCTTTTTGTCAAGATAACAATCCAATTTTCGAATTAAATAATCTAAAAGGTAGGTTATTAATAACAAGACCACATACATTTTTGGCTATATACTAATATATTTACCGAATAACATCATCCTAACCACGTTGGAAATTACACATATATTTCCGAAAAACATATACAACATAGTATACGATATAATTCTTAGTTTTGTTATTTACGTAACTTGCACTCACAACCTACAGATTAGTTGGCCAACACATATACCGGTGGGCTAGAGGTACTTGTTAGAATCTACTTAGTGTGTGGCGCTACCGACAATAGTGTACAGGGAAGAGACGTTTATGGACAAACTCGATAGTCGGTAACGAGGGATGGGCAGTTAGTAACGGATGTTTAATTTAGCAACTATTTTCATCAAATTAATTCGATGCACAAGTTTTTCATACATGAAATAGAAAAATTCGTTGCACCCAACGACTCATAATAATTGTAAGTCGCACCTAAAAGATTTGGTGCACACATAAATTAGACTAGTTATTGACCAGATTTTTCGGTGCTCCCGAATTAAAAGTTCGATTCACTAAAGTTTTTTTTTTTTTTTTTACCATATATAAGACGATGCTCATGTTTCTTTTTTTTTTTAATCCTAAACATTTATCTTATGTCATCGTCCTTCTTTTTAATTAATAGCGTACAAATTATTATGCACAAGTCAAGAACTTGGTATGATAGTGATAAAGGATATTCATTAAATTAAAAAAGACCTACAATCTAGGAAAATTTGTTTCACTAAATAAAAGAAGGGTAAATGTTAATTTACATTATGTAGTTAGTCCCTGTATTTTATAAATAAAAATCTTTAATTTATATTATTTTAAAATTTAATAATTCAACATTTTCTTTTTATATCTAATTCAATATAGAAATTTAGAAAGTGAATATAGTCACGTTAGCTACAGTAATGTATCCATTTTAACCCCATAAAAAAACCATTTTTTTTTAGTTGAAGTAAAGATAATTGATTTTTTTTTTTTGTTTTAAATAAAAGATTAAAGCTTAATAAATTTTGATTCTTATAAGACTCACTTCTTAAAGTTGAGTTATGTTTTAGTGGAATGAAAATTTAGGGATAATAATGGGTGTTAGAATATCAAGCGAGCAAAATAAGATATATATAAAAATTTCAACCCTAATTGTTCTTGAAAAGTTGATAGTATATATCAAAACGAATCGATGAACCATTTGGCTCATGTAGCAAGTTGACACAAATCTAATAATTTGCACATTATTTGAAGAACAATCACACTCGATAATATCACCTTAATAGTGCATGATGGATTTTGCATTAGTAAATCGGACAAATGTTGAACTTTGTTGAAGGAAAGGCTTTCAAGATGTCATTGAAAATCATTAATTAATAAAATCCTTCTATTTTTCAAAATCTAGTTGCAATAGACTTTTGTGCAACGTGACATATAAAAAGGTTGGATCTAAAAAGTGATTCTTAGATCCCAAACTTGGAATTCATAACGCATCTTTTCTAAATATTTAACAAGATATGTGGGCAAGAATCTTCTAAGCGAAAGTAAAACACTCACAAAGAAGAATAAAATATGCAAAGACGACAATTGATCTCTACCATGAATAAGATCACAACAAAAACGATAAAAGAAATAGGCTCCTTAAAATTGTCATTAGTGATGGAAAGACTCTCAAAGAAAAACCCTAGTATTTTTCACAATATATTCTTAGTGAACACCTTACTAATCAAAAGCATTTATCATTTAAATCTAAGGTCCATACTACAAGAAAAATATGTTTTAGTGACGAGTATTTTTGGTCATTAATAGCTTTATTTAGTTACCATATAAAAAAGTGATCACTAAACAAAATTAATGATAAAAAAATAACCTTATTTGGTATCTAATAAAATTAGTGACAAAATTACAGTGACGAAAAGTGACCATACAATATTGACTACTAATAATGTTACTGATCAAATATTTGATAATGAATAATATTAGTGATCAAATGACTCATTACTAAAGACATCTTTTCCTATTGTGATAGTAGGTCTTATGGTTCATATATTTTTCGGATTCTTATTGAATCACTTCTCTAATAGAGTATCTACCTTATGCAAAGCCATATAATTGTTTAATGTAAGTTAGGAAAAAAAAATTGTTATGTTTACCAAAATTGCAACTATAGTTCTCACTCATTTAACATAAACTTCATTTAAATTGGACAGTTCATATGTATTAATTTGACCATTATCCGAAGTCCGACCATACTATGCCAACTTTTATGAATAAAATTATTTAAGATATTTGGGAACACTTGATTATAACAAAAAACACTTGAAAGACTAATCTAGTCTTATCTTTATCTATGTCGATATATATAAGAGTTAAACATAATGTATATACATTTTCAGAAAATGTAAAAGCGACACTATAAATAGTGAACCAGACACATCCTGCTCCGACCTGGTTGACTAACTGCTTAAATAATAATTTTTTGTTTTGTTTTTTATATTACTAGTCTGCCCTGACCTGCTTGCCTGCCTACTTAAATAATAATTTTTTTTTTTAATTATTACGCTATTAAATCTATACACAGAAATATATATAATAGATAGATACATATAGATGATGTTTAACATGTAAAAAATATGAGTCAACATTTACTATCAACTTTTAAATAAAATATACAAATATTAAGACAAGCAGCATCCCTGAGCACCTCACTCGTTGTGCACAATTCTCGTTAAAAAAAAGTTGACTTTTATTCAGAAACTTGAAGCATTAGAAATAAAATAAATTCAGGATTACTAAAATAAGGTATAATATTATGACTTTCCTTTATTCCGGTTCATTTTAGTTGTTAATATAGATGTCTAAAACTCATGAGAGACCGATCTACGCATCCTTGTCCACATAGTTTGAAAACACCATTTCTTTTTTACATGGGCAAATGGCTTGTGAATGCTTCCAACTTGACACCGAATTCTATTGTGTACACTGATAGTGTTAGTAGGTGATGGCTTATATTTATAGCCTATCAATCCTAACATTTGGGTTCGGCCCACTAAATCTGACAAAAAGACCAGAACCCGGAACGTGAGCCCAAGACCAAGCCTCGTGTCCCGGTCGTGTCCGGGAACCAGGCCCCGCGTCCGGGAACCAAGCCCCGGTGTCCGGGAGCCAAGCCCCGGTGTCCGGGAGCCAAGCCCCGTGTCCCGGGAGCCAGGCCCCGTGTCCGGGAACCAAGCCCCGGTGTCCGGGAGCCAAGCCCCGTGTCCCGGGAGCCAGGCCCCGTGTCCGGGAACCAAGCCCCGGTGTCCGGGAGCCAGGCCCCGTGTCCCGGGAGCCAGGCCCCGTGTCCGGGAACCAAGCCCGGGAGCCAAGCCCCGTGTCCCGGGAGCCAGGCCCCGTGTCCGGGAACCAAGCCCCGGTGTCCGGGAGCCAAGCCCCGTGTCCCGGGAGCCAGGCCCCGTGTCCGGGAACCAAACCCCGATGTCCGGGAGCCAAGTCCCGTGTCCCGGAGCCAGGCCCCGTGTCAGGGAACCAAGGCCCCGTGTCCGGAGATCTGCCCCGGCATCCAACGCTCAGTCCGACACTCATGGCCTGACATGTATAAGGACTTGTGTAGACACTGATGTTTGGAGTTCGTCTCACAGTATCATACTCCTGACATCCTACCAGTCAGACACTCAAGCCTAATCCTTGAGTGTAACCGTCAGAGCATTAATAAAGTTATATTAATGACATAGACGTTAATAGCCAGTGAAATCCTATTGATGAGCCATAAATGGTCATCATTGCCATACGTTGTTAATACCTGGAAGTGTTGGGTATAAATACTTAACACTTCAGGTTTTGGACACAACTTCATCATCTTCCTCACATATTCACTGACCGGAATACTTAATCATATTCCGTCAAGCCATTCCGATCAATCTCTTGTCCACCTTAGACTCGCCAAGAGTCTGTTAGGTTTGCACTGCTTGAGCAGGAGGCCAAGAGAGTGATCAATCTAACCCAAGTTACTGAGCCTGTCGATTCTTGCTCAAACATTGGCGCCATCCGTAGGACACGTTTTAGCAACGGTGTTTTATCTTCATTTCCAGATTTTCACAAAAATTTTTCTTTAATTCACTTCTTCTTTCATCATGGAAGACATGAACTCTTCACCAATAATTTCCTCAGCCCCAGAAGTAACTACCACAACACCACCGCCAATGACTACTGTAACCCCTTCCCCAGTGACTATTGTGACCACATCCCAAGCTGAAGGGAGTACCACCCTGATACCAACGACTGTTTTGTCACCTCGTGCATTTGTTTCATTGCCTATTCCATCCAGTCCATTCATACCAGACATGGAGACAGACATGGCGTTTGAAAGAGGTCCTATGGGGAGGACAGGCAGGCATGGATTTTCCGCCTTGGAGGATTGGACACTAGGGGATTCAGGTCCTGCCCGCCTGTATCGATCAACAACCACTGGACCTTTGTATTCTACAAGGGTGTCCGGAGCTAGTGCATCTGCCATACCAACCCCAAACGTGCCAAGTTTTCAGATCCCCATGTCTCGTACCTCAACACTGCACGAAGAAGCCGCTGAAGCCTCTAGACAGGCTGTCCCAGAACTTCCTGGCTTTGAAGCCCCTAGGCAGCCTGCCTCAGCGGGATCCCAACCCGGCACTCAAGGAACATTTCAGAATATCCAAGGAGCAGCATCGGTCCCGGCACCAACCTCATCTAATCACCTCCTGGCTCAACTATTGGCATCCCTGCAGCCAGCACCACCACAGGTAATCCCCCAACAATCCGAAACAGATGTCCTATTGACACAGTTGGCGGATCGCCTGAGGCAGACCGCCCCGACACCGGTGCCACCTCAAAATCCCAATCCAGAGTTATTGCGACTATTGCAGCAACTAGCAGAAGGAGAAATGACAAGAGAAGCTATTATGCCTGTATCAATAGTAAGTTCGAAATTTTGTGACTGGGTATCAAGATATCCGATGCCAGACAAGCAGAAGGTCCCCTCCATTGTAGGCACTTATGACGGCACAAGGGATCCAGACGACCATATGGCCTTGTTTGAGCAGGCCATCATGACAGAAAAATGGGTAGACCCGGTAGCCTGTAAAATGTTTCCAGGAACATTGCAAGGGTTTGCCAGAGATTGGTTTGCTGGCCTTCCAGAGAGGAGCATTAGAGACTTTGCTGATCTAAAAGCAAAGTTTGTGTATCAATTTTTTCAGCAAAAGAAACAACGCAGGACACATCTGGAGGCCCACCTAATCCGGCAGAAGGAAGGGGAAGCTTTGCGAGACTTCATCCTGCGGTACACACAGGAATGCCAAAAGATCCCAGGTTTGCCAGAGCCAACAAATTTAAGGTTTCAACCTTTTCCCTCTTGCCTGGGTCAGTTGCAGGAAAAGCTTGCAAAAAGAGACTCCCGCCACCTTCAAGGAAGCCACAGATAGAGCCTATGACTTCTTAAGATCAAGGGAACTGTCTCTTTGGCAAAGAGGGGTGGCTGGAAAGAAGGACAAGCTTTGGAACGGTGGGTCCAGCGTCAGGTAGACAGGACCAACAGCGGGAAGATAGACGAAATGACAGACGGGATAACAGCGGCAACAGAAGGTTTAGCCCTTATGACAAACTTCATCCGAGCCATTTCTCAACAAGACCCCGAAAGAGATCCTGCAGACAGACGGTAGGCTCTACTTTTAAACCTCCACCACAAATGGCACACAGGTCCGGTACAAAAAACTGAACAGGTACTGTGAATTTCACGAGGACCATGGACATGACACCAATGCCCTGTCGGGAATGAAAGGAGAGATAAGAAGGCGCTGGACGAAGGGAAGTTGGAACACCTGCCAGCTGCCAGAAAACAAACCAACAGGACCCCAACCCAGAAAACGTATGCCTGGCAAAGAAGGGGGAGGATACTGAACGACCGGGGACCGCCAGTAGGTCACATCTTCATGATTGAAGATTAGATATACATAGACTAAACCTAGATCAAGGTCTGATAAACTTTTATTCTATATTTTCTTGTTTTGTCGAAATTTAATCTTTATTTCTGTCAAGGACATGGATACCATGCCTTATAATAAAACGTTTGGTCTGATATTATCCCAATTATGCACTGCATTATCTTTCTACTTTTTGAACATTGTTCAAACATCACAAGCATAAGGCCAAATAAGACACTCATGTCTAAGCCAAAACATGCAAACACGTCTTTTCATCTACTTGAGAAAAGATAAGCACTTCCCATAGGGAAGCGACATACCTCGCGAGTAATACAAATAAACGGTTAACCAAATAATATATCACTGATATAATACGCTTAAATAGCAAACAAGTAATAATAAATATCCAACGGATAAACATTTATTATTAAAAAGAAATCACTCATAGAGTCAAACAAAATATCCAAAACATAAAGCTTATAAAGCTGATATTCATAACAGAAAGGGAAAATGTTCAAACATATAAAAAAGAGCAAAAACTAACTGGTGGCATAGACACTGGTGGTGTAACAATAGCAAGAAGATCCTCAATAGAAATGTTCAAGTCTTGGACAATGCGCTCCAGAATAGGAAAATTTTTCTTTTCAAACAAAGCATTAGCAGCTCGCATCTGACTTTGTACCAAAGGATCAAGAAAGGGTAGCACTGCATCACCGCAACGGATCGCAACTTGGTCCCTACAATGTGTTTGCCAAATGCATGAGCAGCCCGATTAACTTCCAACATCAAATTCATCACATCAGGATGATCAAGTAATAGCTTGAACAACTCAGGAAAAACAGCAAGAAGGTCTTTTCTACCCTGAACGGCCGCATCAAGTTGCTGGCGCTGAGACTCAATGCCTGTCTCTCAACCTCTAAAGACTTGGTCACTGTCGCCAACTCTTTATCCTTTGCAGCCAGGATATCTTCATACTCCTGCGTCTTCCTTACCAATCCATCCCTCTCTTTCTCTAAGTTGGACACCTTGGCAGAAAGATCACTAATCTCCTTGTCCCGGCTGGAAACGATCTCACGTTCGGCCTCAAGATCCTTCCTAACCACAGCCAAACTTCCACCCTCTTTCTTCAGATCCGAATAATTAACTTTCAATTTTTCATGATCTTCACATATACGCTGCCTAGCAAGTATATGTCCCATAAAGCCATGAAAAAGGCTCATATCAGCATCATCCAACAATTCAGAAGTTCCTTGCAGCTTTGACTGCATAACAAGTTGAGGAGGGACAACATTGTCCATGAAATCCCTAACAGATCCAACGGTTTGCCCATTGTCACCCACACAAAATGACCAGGCAGGCACAAAACGTTGACCAGATGGCGTGCCAACAAATGCAGAAGACAGTATTGCCACAAGCAGGAAGAGCCATGATAGTAAGATCCATGGGGCGCCATCTGAAGGCCCCCCGTAACGCCTTACAAAGATTTGTTCCAAGAGGTGGAGAAGCAGGGAACAACACTTTTTTCGATTTAGGTGTAGGAAGGTCATAATCCTCAACATTATGGACGGCCTCTTTCCTAACATAGATGGACCATCAAAGCATGGCTCCTGACCATCGTCAGATCCAATATCCTCCACTCAACTGCATAAAAGAAAGACAAGTTAGTTACTACACACAGCGAAAATATTCATAACTCATAAGTACCTTGTCTCTGACGAGAAGAATCCTGCTCTTCAAGCATATAACCATTGGGATCAAAATCATCACCTACACAAACAAAAAACATCAGTTATATATAGCTATTATTTAAATAGACAAAAAAAAAAAAAAGAAAAAAAAAAAGAGAGGTTTGAAATAATACCAGCAGGGGATACTACGAGGTCTCCATCCTCAGTATTCCCTAACCTCCAGGCCCTGCCCCTCTCTTCCTGTAGGAGACACACCAGGGACATCAACACCAGCTGCTTTGTACATTTGGCAAGCTACGTCAGGCGGATGATCCTCTACTACACATGCTTCATCCCCCACTAAGAAATCTAGCAACCCCATAACTGCAAGAAAGAAACGATATAAATGACAATCAACTTCACGAAATAATAAAGACAAAAAAGGATTTTTACAGAGACCCACGTTTCTTTGATGTCTTCGACTCAATGACGGGAACCGTCTCCTCTTCAACATCCTTAATAATTCCAGCCATCGCCAGCACCCCTTCGGGGCATATCCTATACCTCACAGACATACGGCGGAGGCGTGCATATGCCGCCGCCTTAGGAGCGGAAAGCTCGGGGAGTTCATTTACTCCGTTGGGTATCTTAGATGGCCAGCTAAAAAGGGCACTTGACCAAAGCTTAATAAACGATCTATCCACGAAAATAAAGGTCAAACCGCCAGTTCTTAAAGTTTCCATTCTTTGCTTCTCTCTCTCTGTTCTAAGGCTAAACCAATCTCTAGATTTACACAGTTTATAAAAATGCCCTAAACAAATCTACAGAACAAACAATTTTCATACCCACCAACAACCATCTCAAACATTATAACCTTAGCAGCACTACAGGATGCATTTGGGCAAATCCAATTTTATAGTGAGTTAGCACTTTCATATAAAAGGAGCTACATGGAAGTCTAAGGTTTGAATGGGTAAGAAGGTTAGTGTATAAAGTAATTTTTCCTGAATGAGGCTCAGTGGCACGGTGGCACGTTGCTCTATGGTAGGCGCTACATGATTGAAGGAACTAAGGCATGGAAACCTAGTTATTAAATCCGCTAACTTAACATCATCAATGCCACTACTGCATTTCCTAACCTCTTTCTCTTTTCGGGAAGCCATTTCAGCTTTTTATAACAAACTGCTACAATTCAAATAAGATAAATATAGACTCAGGTTGCGAAGATGGAAAAAAACAACCCGCAAAAAAAAACGGCGCTTCTGAGTTGGAACGAGGAGAAACTCACCTGCACAAAAAGAGAGGCCTCCGTTACAAATAAAAATAAAAAAAATAAAAAAAATAAAAAAAAGAAAGGCAAAAAAAAAAAAATTTCGCCGGCCACAAAGGGCCGGCTATATGCCGGCTACCAAGCCAAAGTCGCCGGCACAAAAGTGCCGGCTATATGCCGGCTAACAAACCAAGTCGCCGGCACAAAAGTGCCGGCTATATGCCGGCTACCGAGCCTAAGTCGCCGGCACAAAAGTGCCGGCTATATGCCGGCTAACAAACCAAGTCGCCGGCACAAAAGTGCCGGCTATATGCCGGCTACCAAGCCTAAGTCGCCGGCACAAAAGTGCCGGCTATATGCCGGCTACCAAACCAAGTCGCCGGCACAAAAGTGCCGGCTATATGCCGGCTACCGAGCCTAAGTCGCCGGCACAAAAGTGCCGGCTATATGCCGGCTACCAAGGCCAAGTAGTGCCGGCTATATGCCGGCTAACAACCAAGCCGCCGGCACAAAAGTCCGGCTATATGCCGGCTACCAAGCCAAGTTTCCGCACCGGCTAACAAAAAAAAAAAAAAAAAAAAAAAAACTTACCGAAAAGCAGAAGAGTTAGGCTTCAAAACCTAATTTTTAAAACTAACTGGGGGCATGATAGTGTTAGTAGGTGATGGCTTATATTTATAGCCTATCAATCCTAACATTTGGGTTCGGCCCACTAAATCTGACAAAAGACCAGAACCCGAACGTGAGCCCAACCAAGCCTCGTGCCCGTGCGTGTCCGGAACCAGGCCCCGCGTCCGGGAACCAAGCC
>CAJVGC010000001.1:68347673-68392972 GCA_910822075.1 Senecio squalidus | reverse complement strand
CACATCTAAGATGTGTCGGCCCACACAAGCAAAGGATCTAATTCAGGATGTACATGGTGGAGTTGTGGCATGCATGCAGGCCCTCGTTCGGTAACCACTAAGGTCATGAGACTTGGATACTTCTGGCCATCCATGCACATAGATGCAAAGGAAGAAATTGAAAAATGTGAATCATGCCAAAAACATGCGTCAGTCTCAAAAATGCCAAAGCAGGACCTCATTCCAGTGACTAGCGCATGGCCATTTTACAAATGGGGAATCGACATTGTCGGACCATTCCCCCCTGGGGTAGGCAATGTAAATACCTTTTAGTGGCTGTGGGACTATTTCACAAAATGGATTGAAGCTAAGCCCTTGGCAACTATCACCGGGCCTCGAATGATAAGCTTCGTTTGGGAACAAATAGTATGTCGCTTTGGAGTTCCACATGTCCTAGTCAGTGATAATGGAAAACAATTTGCAGATAATCCATTTAAGACTTGGTGTCAGGATATGGATATCCAACAACGATTCACCTCTGTGGGCACACCCACAAGCTAATGGTCAGGTTGAAGTCATGAACAAAGCAATCGTCAAGGGAATTAAGGCCAGATTGGGAAAATATGCAAAGGCATGGGTAGACGAAATCCCAGGCATTCTTTGGGCACATAGAACTTCCCCCGGCAGAACTACATCTGAAACCCCTTTCAGCCTAGTCTATGGCACTGAGGCAGTTATCCCACCAGAACTTACAATCCCTACTCACCGGACTCTTCATTTCAATCCGGAGCTAAATGAAGAAGCCCTAAGAGAGAACTTGAATATCATCGAGGAGCGAAGAGAAATATCTCTCATCTGACAAGCAGAAAGCCATAGACAGATGGCTAAGTATTATAACCAAAGAGTCCGACACACATCTTTCAAAGTGGGAGATCTCGTATGGCGGAAGAATGAAGCTAGCAGGACCGAAAACTTGGGCAAGTTGGGACCCACATGGGAAGGCCCATATAGTGTCCTTGAAGCACATGGAATTGGCTCCTACACCCTGTCTGACTTAGATGGACAACCATTACCCAGGACATGGAATGCAATGAATCTAAAGAGGTGCTACATTTAATATTTGCATACTATTGCTGATTGTCAGCACTTGCAACCACAACACCCGTCAGGATGTGCCTAGCCAACAGTTGTTTCAATGCTGAAAGTTAAAAAAAAAAAAAAAAAATAAAAAAAAAAAAAAAAAAATAACAGCCGGCCAGTCTGGATGTCTCTGCAACATGTACACCTTGACCATCAACAACTAGCCAAGTCTGGATATCTGGGAAATCTGGCAAACTTTGGTATTTGGCCAACTCACTCATCAGGGATTTGGCCAACCATAAGAAAACGCTCTTCAAAGAGTCATTCACAGCAATGCACCTCAAAATACAAACTGGTCTGATCTATGTATCCCACAAGGCAACAAACCTGATGCACCACCCCAAACTACGTTTAGAGGGAAATTTAGCAAAAGGCACATATAGACATCTTAAATCTACGGCAAACATGCAATCACATATTCGTCTTTTTACCTACCGGGAAAAGGCAAGCACTTCTCATTGGGAAGCGACATCACTCGCGAGTAAAACAAATTGAAGGTTAACCAACAAAAGTGCCATCGGCACGATATGAAATATACATGAGATGCCAACATCTAGCTATGTCATCGGCATATAAAAGAACCATAGGTACTCAAATGATTGTCATAGACACAACTCAGTATAATTACTCTTACGCACACCCAAGATGGTGTGACATAACATCCAAGATAACAGGTTAAAAATGTGTTATTGGCTTGATCCCCCAATAAAACATTATTTTTGAAAGACACATTGGAAATGGCCTCGGTCAGAACTATTCAAGGCAACCTCAAGCGGCCAAGAAAGGCACGGCCAAAGAATAGGCGGAAGAGATAATAAGAACAAAAAAAAAAAAAAAAAAAAAAAAAGTTAGGCTTCAAAAAACCATTTTAAAACCTAACTGGGGGGCATGATAGTGTTAGTAGGGAATTGGCTCATACACATAGCCCATTAACCCCCTAAACACATAACCTGACTTACAAAAGGTTGCCTGCTATCTCCTAGCTCCGGCCCTTAGGCTCCAGCATCCGGGCATTTCGTCCCGGCCGTCCGGACACTTGGTTCCTGCATCCGGACATTTCGTCCCGGCGTCCGGACACAAGGCTCCGGCGTCCGGACACTTGTCCCCAGCATCCGGACATTTCGTCCCGGCGTCCGGACACAAGGCTCCCGGCGTCCGGACACAAGGCTCCGTGTCCGGACACTTGGCCCTTGACCCCGTGTCCGGGTAAAATGGCCCCGACACCAGGCCCCGTGTCCGGGTAAAATGGTCCCGGCACCCGGACCCGTGTCCGGGTAAAATGGCCCCGTGTCCAGGAACCAGGCCCCGTGTCCGGGTAAAATGGCCCCGTGTCCGGGAACCAGGCCCCGTGTCCCGGGAACCAGGCCCCGTGTCCGGGAACCAGGCCCCGTGTCCGGGAACCAGGCCCCGTGTGTCCGGGAACCAGGCCCCGTGTCCGGGAACCAGGCCCCGTGTCCCGGGAACCAGGCCCCGTGTCCGGGAACCAGGCCCCGTGTCCGGGAACCAGGCCCCGTGTCCCGGCACAATGGCCCCGTGTCCGAGGCCAGGCCCCATGTCCGGGAAAAATGGCCCCGTATCCGGGAACCCAACCCCGTGTCCGGGAATTTAGCCCCGGCACCCGAGCCTCGGCCCCGCGTCCGGGAATATGGCCCCGTGTCCGGGAGTTTAGTCCTGGCACCATGACACGACGTCTGGCACTCATAGCCCGGCGTCCGGCACTCGTGGTCCGATGTTCGGCACTTGGTAGCACTTACGCCTAGGCTGTCACTAATGCTTTTGGCCCGGCATTCCAGAGCCAATACTTATACCTTGTATCTAATAAGTACCGTATTCCTCCAAACCAACACTCATGCCTTGGGATTCATCTCATAGTATCATACTCCTGACATCCTACCAGTCAGACACTCAAGCCTAATCCTTGAGTGTAACCGTCAGAGCATTAATAAAGTTATATAACGATATAGACGTTAATATCCGTTGGAATCCTATTAATGAGCCATAAATGGTCATCATTGCCATACGTTGTTGATACCTGGTAGTGTTGGGTATAAATACTCCACACTTCAGGTTTTGGAGGCCAGCTTCATCATCTTCTCCACTCTCATACTTGCACACAGTATCTCTTGACCGGAATACCTATACACTTCCCACAGTAAACATATTCCGATCATCTTTCTCCAACCAGCCACTTGACCACCTTAGGCTCGCCAAGAGCTTGATAGGTTTGCACTGCTAAGCAGGAGGTCAAAGGGTTGAATCCCAAACACCCAAGTTACTGAGCCTGTCAATCCTTGCTCAAACATCATTCATGTTGATTACAAAGCAAAAATCATATCAGATTATGAAGCAGCAGAAAACAACTTGAAAAAACAAGAGAATCGAACACAAAGTTGAAAACATGCAAAATTATCTGAAATAAAAAAACAAGTAATCAGATTATGAAGCACCACCACCTCCGCCGCCATCATAACCACCACCCCTCCGCCGCCATCATAACCACCACCACCTCCGCCGCCATCATAACCACAACCACCTCCGCCGCCATCATCATCACCACACAGATCCGTCATAACCACCACCCCTCCGCCGCCATCATAACCACCACCACCTCCGCCGCCATCATCATCACCACATAGATCCGTCATAACCACCACCACCTCCGCCGCCATCATAACCACCACCACCTCCGCCGTCATAATTACGAAACCCGACCATACACATTAATTTCAGAAGGAATCTGAAATTAATAAAAAAAAAAGAAGAAAAAATTAGGGTTTTGAGATGTAAATATGAAACCCTAATTTCAAAATCGGAGTGGTATATGGAGATAATGATGTGTACCTTTTTTTTTATTAATTAATCATTTTTTGATATTTAGATTGATTGATGAATTTAAATTTGGTGTTTGGTGTTGATAAATCTAGGAAGAAGAAGAAATGGAGAGAGTAGAAGAAGAAATGGAGAGATAGTAGAAAAAAAATGGTCAAAATGAATATAAGTATAAATGACATGGAATGCCACGTAGACAAGTTAATATTAAAAAACTAGAAGGTAACCGGCTACTTAAAGAAGAGGTTAAACGTGTCTTCAAAAGAATAAAATAGTCACGTGGTGGTACTCAATAGAACATCTCTGAATCCGGTGTACACAATAGAGAATTCGATGTGAAGTTGGAAACATTCACAAGCCATTTGCCCATTTTACATTTATCTAGACGAACTTGAAGGATTAATTGAAATAAATGTTGAATTTGCAATGAATAATATTATCCACATATATTGCACTACAAGTAAAGCTAAAGACAATGTTACATTAGACGTTTATAAAAATTTATTTAGAAAATGACGAATCTTTTAAGTTTTGAATAACTTTGTTTTAAGAACATACAAATACTTCTCTTGCATCATCAAAATATCTAATGGTTTAGATTAAAGTTGAAATTTCATCTAATTGTTAATACTTTGTCAAGTGACATTTTAGGCTTTTCTTTTATATTATATAAAATACAAGTGTTATATTATTTAAGGTAGAAAGGTTAATTAGTTTTATTTAATTATTACTATTTAAAATAAAGGTTAAATTATTTAAAATAAAGGGGTTAAAATGAAATTATTCATGGATATTTTACGCCTCTCTTTTATTATATATTAAGATTAAGATAAAATGACCTTGTATACTTTAATCAAAATTTAATATTATTTTAAACTAATATTGATAATATCAATCAAGCAAAAAATGACTTAGAAATTAATCCTTTCGATCGATTTTCATAAATTCCACTTTTCTAACGTAAGCATTATATGAAATGTTTTCATAGTCTTTACTATTAAATTATTGTCTCATCAGCTTTACCTGATACTCTTTTCCCAAAATGTGTCTTTTGCTCGTAGGTGCTTTAGACGTGCTTAATGAGGCGGGATTACTTGGGGTAGCTTGATGTCCCCACTGTCTGTTAGTGCCAAATGATTAATCTTCAACATTTTTATAATGTGAGTTTTAACATAACGAATGGTTTGATTAATTAAATTGTTTTATGTACCGCCAATCACGTTTTAATACTGTTTTCCAATATATAACTCTGACAATTAAAAAAGTTTTTGTTCAATATAATTTTTGAAGACAAGGTCGTTACAAAAGCTCAAGACCAACACTAATATCATGAGAACACACCCTAATTTCCAATATTAATATGGTTTTTCGAAAAAATTCTAGATGTCATTTTTATGTTTTGTGAAACATAAACTTTGTTATATCCATGGTTTTTATAATTGCATATTCAAAAGTGTTTTATCATTCAAACATTTGGATTTTCATAAATTTATAATTTGATAATTTTACGAGTTAAATCATCAATTTTAAATTCTTTTGATATCTTTACCCTTTTATTTACATTATTTATTAAAGGGTTTTGATATTATTACTCCCTATATCAATTTTGGAATATGCATTGCTAATTGTGCAAATTATTATATTTTAATGGTTTGAAATTTTGCTTTTTAGTCCCTAGACTTTAAGGACTTAGCGGTTTTCCCCCCTAAACTTTAAAGATTTAGCGGTTTCCCCCCCTCAACTTTAAAAAACTTTAACGCTTTTTCACCCTCAACTTTAAAAAATATAACGCTTTTTTACCCTAAACTTTAAACGACTTTTAGCTTTTCCTGTCTGCACTTTATATGTTTTTGCGTTTTTCCCCCCTCAGCTTTAAATAATATTTTTACGCTTTCTACCCCTCGAAATTTTATTTGTATTCAACTAATACGAACATCTACTCATATTAATAATAAATAACGGCATCGTTTTAGCAAATAGCTACATTTATACTTCGATAAAAAAGTAAAGAAACAAAAACTCGAGTCGTTTTATCCGGAGTAGGATAAACGACATCCTGTCCTCTTCTCGCTTCGATCAATGACTTGATCCGGACCTGATGGGATGGAAGGTCGTAAAAGTATTATTTAAAGTAAAAAAAAAGTTACGATAAGTAAGAAATAAAAAAGACGTGGAAGGCCAACAATAATAAGCCCAAAAAACCCCAAAAAAACACCCTCATCCCATACCCGGGCACGAACCATGGCCTCATCTTGCATGCGACGGAATAAGCCCAATGATGAACACACGGTGAAGAGCGAATACAAAGCGAAGAACGAACACTGCCTAACACTAACGCCGAAATTGACGAACCCGTGCAACGCACGGTATCCTTCTAGTTACTATTACTTTGTATCAATTTACAATGACAATTACAATTAAAAAGAGAAAACCCTAATGAATAGTAACTATATTATTGTAATATTTAAAGATTAATTATTTAAATATGATGGTTTTGGATATAACTTTACCTTCTTATTGATTTTCTTGTATTTGAATTTAGATTTTAATGGCTTAAAATATAAATTTGTATCTCAATGGACAAAAAGAAAAGTGTATACATATATATATATATATATATATATATATATATATATATATAATCCGTATAAGGTTTTTAACTATATAAATATGAAGTCATATAGACGATAAAATGATGGGATTAGTCAAGAGATGTGCTTGTGTTTGTGATCTTTTAATGGTTTGGTTTAAATTATGCAATCAAATTCAATAAATGTAATTCTAACAAGGAAATTGTGCCTGCGCGTTGCCGCGAAATTGTTAGATATGCATGTTGGATAAATAAGGAGAACGAAACTTTGAAATACGTAACGCAAATATAAACAGGATGGTAACACGTATGATGTATGTTACTAATAGTTAACTTACAAACGCAGTTGGGCACTGATAGTGTTAGTAGGGAATAGGCTCGATACATATAGCCTATAAGCCCTAAAAATCTAACACAACACAATATAAATGCTAAGTCCCTTCTACATCAAGGAAAGACTCTTAGTCCCTTCCACCCCGGCTCCCGGTTCCGGCTCCTGGCCTTCCGGCTCCCGGCCTTCTGGCTCCCTGCCTCTCGGCTCCCGGCCTCTAGGTTTCCGGCTCCCGGCCTTCCGGCTCTCGGCTCCCGGCCTCCCGGCTCCTGGCCTTCCGGCTCCCGGCCTTCTAGCTCCCGGCCTCCAGGTTTCCGGCTCCCGGATCCCGGCCTCTCGGCTCCCGATATCCCGGGTCCGATCTCCTGGCTCCCAGGTTCCTGGTCCTTGACTTCATTGATGTTCCCTCTAAGCACTGTGCCAGACGGTCTTAAGCTCCTGCCTTAGGATTCAGACCGTTGGCATCATTATGAACAAAGGTGTTACCCTTTATTCTCCCATAATGATGACAATAAAGTCACGAACGTTGGAACCCCATGAATAGCATTCAAGAGCCATGATAAGCCTTTATGGCCAACCGTTTCCCATGTTTGGGATTGTTGGGTATAAATACCCTACCCTGATGCAGTTCAGATGGATGCTAACATTCCATCCTCTCCACACACACATATTATCTCACCGGAATACCTACTTGTCGTAGTAATCATATTCCGATCACCTTCTTCAACCAACCACTTGACCACCTTAGGCTCGCCAAGGGCTTGATAGGTTTGCACTTCTTAGCAGGAGGTCATGAGGTTGAACCCCAAACACCCAAGTTACTGAGCCTGCTACTATTTGCTCAAACATTGGCGCCATCCGTGGGACCGTTTTAGGAACGGTATTTCATTTCATTTCCATCTTATTTCATTTCTTAATTTCACAAATTCGTCTTCTCCATGGAAGACAGTTGCCCATCTCAAATAGGTTTACATAAACCAAAAACAACCACCAACACCCCATTCACCACCCTAGCTAATTACATATAAATGACGAATGAAGAGGTACATCTGCCAATTCTATGGCTGCTATCCTAGAAGGAAAAACACTCAAAACGATACAACACAATCTCCTTTGGTCAGCTTCTCAGGTGAGACACATTGATCAGTAGGCAAAATAAGCATGTAGTTAATGTTGGGAGAATACCCTTACTACTGGGTCAAAATGATAAAATTAGCAAGAATTAGTTCATCATCGGCCTACAATGTCCTACTGGGCAAGCCCTCAACAGTTTGGACCAATTCCATCTACCATCCATGACATGGTCGAATTCCCTATCCTAGTTGGCATAGCCACACTTAGGGACAGGATGCCATGTCCAAAATACTAATCCGTCTAAAAAATGTCATAGGCAACCATTGATGTTGGCCAGACACGAAAAAGGTTTAACTTAGTCAGATCTTTGTATCCCACAAAGATATTGAATGCCATGAAGACTTTCAGCCTACAATGTCCAATTGGGCAGGCATGCATTATAAAAGTTTAGAAAAATTTCATCCACCATCCATGACATGGTCAAATTCCCTACCCCAGTGGACAGAGCCATAATTAGAGACAGGATGTCATGATATGGATCTAAAAGTGTCATGGACACGATACAGATCCAAAAGTGCCATAGACACAAGATAGATCTTAAAGTGTCATTAGCACAATACAGATCTAAGAGTCTCACGGGGCACAATTCAAAATTTTCATGGACAAAGAATAATACGTGTCATTTACACCTAACGAGATCCTGACAGCCTTGGATATGACTTCTGATCGACAGCCGCCGACTGGATCGTAATAGGCACCTGGGCATAGTAGCCATCCAAGCATAATAGGCATCCAGACATAATATCCATCATGACGTACTAGCAATCCATGCATAATACCTATCCTGACAAACTTGATATTTAGTGTCGGACCTTGATATTCGGCCAGCTTGGACAGCCGGCCAATTTGGCAAAAAATTGATATTTTTGTCCGGACTTGATATTTTTTGTCCGGACTTGATATTTTCGTCCGACACACTTGATATTTAGTGTCGACCTTGATATTTGGCCAGCTTGGACAGCCGACCAATTTGGCAAAAAATTGATATTTTTGTGCGGACTTTATATTTTTCGTCCGGACTTGATATTTTCGTCCGGCACACTTGATATTTAGTGTCGGACCTTAATATTCGGCGCTTGGACAGCCGACCAATTTAAAAAAAAATATAATAATAATAAATAAATAAATAATAAATAAAAAAAATCACCTCCCACGGAGGAAATGGTTTTACCTCCAAGAGGGAAACAGTGTTACCTCCCAGGAGAGGAAAGGGTTCCACCCCTCTCATCCCTCCAAATGGGAAGGGTCTCATAACCTCACATCTCTTCCAAGAGGGGAAAAAGTTTCACCCCTCCCATCCCTCTCCCTCCAAGGAGGAAGGGTTCCACCTCTCTCAATAGGGGAAATGTTTAACTCATCTCATCTCTCCCAAGAAGGAAAGGGTTCCACTCCTCCTAAGAGAGGAAGAGTTTCATCATCTCTCATCCCTAAGAGGGAGAAGTGTTTCAACCATCCTATCCCTTCTAAGAGGAAAGGATTTCAGCACCATCCAGAGGAAAGCCCTCAATGCCTTTCAGATATAAAGAAATTTTTGAAAAAAAAAAAATAAAAAAAAAAATAAATCGAAAAAAAAAAAAAAAAAAAAAAAGAGGGAAGGATTCCATTTCTTCCAAGAGAGAATGATTCCATCTCTCTAAAAGGGAAGAATCCCCCCTCCCAATATTAAACGATTTCACATTATCTCAAGTGGGAAGGATTTCACTTCCCATAAGAGAGAAGGGTTTCACTTCTTCCAGGGAATGATTTCACCCTCTTCCAGCAGAGAAGGGTTTCACCTCCTTCCAAAACATAAAGATTTCAGGGAAAAATCCTACCCTTCCCAAAAGAAGAAGGATTTCATCACCTCTCACCCCTCCAAAGGGAGGCGGCCAAGGCTGAGTGTCGGCCTAGGCAATGTGCCGGCCAAGGGGCACGAGTACCGGCCAAGGCATGAGTGCCAGCCAGGTAAGGTGTCGGCCGACGCACGAGTGCCGGCCACGGTGGGGTATCACATCTCATCCCTCCCAAGGGCAAAAGGGTTTCCATCACCTCCCACATCTCCCAAGGGGGAAGGGTTTCATCACATCCCACCCTCCCAAGAGGGGGAAGGGTTCCAAGTGAGGGAAGGATTTCAGCTCCTCACAAAAATGAAAGGTTTTACCAACTCTCACCCCTCCCAAGGGGGAAAGGGTTTCACCGACACGGGATACGAGTGCCGGACCAAGGCACAAGTGCTGGACCAAGGCAAGGCAAGAGTGCCGGACCAAGACACTACTGCCGGACCAACGCACAAGTGTTGGACCAAGGCACGAGTGCCATACCACGTATGCATGCCCACAAGTGCTCAGGAAGGATTTCAACTTCCCTAAGATGAAAGGATTTCACACCCAACAGGAAGAATTTCACCTCCTCTCCCAAGAGAGAGGGATTTCACATCCTCCAGGGAATGATTCCATCTCCCCCAAGAGGGAAGGATCTCACCCCCTCCCAGCAGGGAATGCTTTCACCTCCTCCCAAGAGAAAAAGCTTTCATCTCCTACCAGCAGGGAAAGGTTTCACCTTATTCACCTCCTCCCAATGAGGGATTTTACCTCATCCTCAAAGGGAAATATCTTACAGAGAAGGATATCGTTTCTCTCAACATATAAGGATCTTATATCCTCCCAAGAGGGAATGATATAACTCCTTCTGACAGAAAAGGATCGTACCTACTCACAGCAAGGAAGGATCTTACCCCCTCCCAAAAGTGAAGGGATTTTGCCTCCTCCCTACCAGCCTACTCATCTTCCGCTCGGCCGCACACCGCCTGTCACCCGACCAGTTTGTCAAGATTTGACAGCCAGTCTCAGCACATCTAGCCTATCAACATAAAACAGTGCAGGTGCCATCATCCTTGGCAATAAGTTTTCAAGATAAAAGTAGCAAGGATATCATAGCGGTCAATGAAGGAAGGAAAGATCGAACACCTTATCCCAGGAGCTAGACCATAGGTGAACAAATCCCCAACTAAGAAGGATTGTGTTGGGAAGAAGAAGGAGGACGACATAGATTACCTTAGACGGCCACATATTCACCACACATGATGGACTTGGTATCAACATGGGAAAACATTCTTCAAGGTGATTACTCTCATATTTTATTTCAATTAATAAATACTTTTTGTCAAAATCATAGAATGTCATGTTCAAGAATAACACGTGGTCCGATCCATGTATCCCGCAAAGTCTTGGAAGGCCATGAGGCTGAATAAAATAATATTGGTCTGATCATGTATCCCAATAATACCAAATGAAGCAATACCTTTTATTACAAGGTTAGGACATTGCACACACGTGCATACACAATTACATAATTCTGAACAACGTTCAGACCAAGTGCATGCAAGATGGATATTTAAATCCAAGCCACACATGCACATCATCATATACATAACTCTGAACAACGTTCAGTCCAAGTGCCTAAGCTAAGATGGACATTTTTGTCTAGGCCAAACATGCACATCATCATTTTTCGTCTTTTCACCTACTTGGGGAAAGGCAAGCACTTCTCATTGGGAAGCGAAAATCCTCGCGAGTAACAAATAAATAAAGGTTAACCAACAAAAAGTGTCATAGGCACAGTGCCACGAGCAAAATATAAACTTTAAAAGATGCTACATGCATCTGAAAAATGTCACAGGCATATAAGAACTTGTCACTGCCATCCAGTTGTCATAGTCACTGTATGTAATAAGCCATGGGCATAACACATGCAACGGGCACACAAGAAAGAGTCGTAAGCACAATGATATTGTAATATTCAAAAGGTGTCATAGACACCAACATAAAATTCAAGAATGTCTTGGACATCTATATGTAACATAGACATCTGACAAAACTATGAAGCCACATAAATGTTATTGGTCTGATCATCCAATAATACATTATTTTTTCATTTCAAGGTTATATAATGTAAAACCAACGCATACAAAATTTAAAGCAACATACACGAATAGAAAAAACTACAAATGGTAGTCCAAACATATCATATGATAGAAGAGGGCTAAGTCATACAAATGAAATTGTGTTACAAACACAAAGAGAAAATACTAAGGCTTTCGTGAAATGAGAGTAAGGATGTCTGGCGCAGACATATCAAAACTTTCCACGAGTCAGCTCCTGATTGGAAAAGCTCGAGTCTTCAACATACCATTGTCACACAACATATCCCCGTGACCCAATGGATCGGAATAAGGAAGCACTGCAATCCCAACATCAGGGTAACGAGTCTGCAAGATGTCTCTTATGCAGAAGAAATGCCTATTGGCATCTGATATCGCATATTTTAATCATATTATTATATGCGATATTTGTCTTTTTAAAGTTTAATTCATAACGGATGTTGGGAATTTCAGGCAGTTTTGGTACTAAAATGCTATACAGGTACTAGCCGAAGTTCTGGAGCGGAAATGACATAATTGGAGCTGAAAGTGAAGAAAACGGGTCAAGGTTCTATTCCCGTTATATTTTGAGACGAGAGTCAATTGGTCACGAGAGAGGAGGTAGAAACAAGCAGCAAAACACGAAGGCAGGAAAACAGCGGGGGACGCCCGTCCCCCACTCAGGACGCCCGTCCCACGGGTATTTCGAGCAGCAGCTGTTTTCGACGTTTAATAAAATTAGTTTAGGGTTTAATTTTTTTATCATCATTATCATACGCATAGTATTGGAGTATTGAAACCCTAGCTTTGGACCACGAATTCTTGGAGTATTTTGGTATTGTTAGACTCATTAATTTCGTTGTTTTAAGCATTCGGATCATTGGTACTTTAATCCTTTTCGTTATTACTTTTAATATAAAGATGTTTCATTCAATTCTATTGTGTTGCGTTTTTATTATTATGAGTAGCTAAATTTCTTAACGTTCACTTGGATGATGTGATCAATTATGTAGGTTATTGTTTAATTACGAATATGTTGAATTGGATTTTATGTTTAATCGAAAAACCAATTGTAATCAGTTTTTGAATATTGTTTAATCTTTTATATAAACTGTTAGTAATTAATCATAGGTATTCGAGAGGAACTTGTGACATTACAAAATAGTTTATGAAATAACTAATCGGTCTATAATTAGTTTAAAGATATTAGTATTCGAGAGGAACTAGTATTAAAGATTTAAACAATAAAAACATGATTGTGGTTGTTAGTTAACTAGATTAAGAGAGATCGGTTTAGTTAATTAAGAAGCTATTCGAGAGGAAGCTTTATAAGATTAAATCATAAAATCGGCTTAGGTTCTTATTGCTTAGTTGTCAAACGTAGAAATTATTCACGAGAGTGGTAACTATACATGAGACAGTTAAAGTTTTAATGGGAAACGAGAGTTCAAGTTAAATACCTTTTAAGTGGTTCAACATTGTTAGTAATTAAGTGATAACCGTAGTAATTGTGATCAAGTCCAAGTGAATGTATTTTTCATCAATTGTTTACAAACCAAAATCTTTTTCAGCGATTCATCTGTATCATCTAGTTTCTTAAATTTAAGTAGTTTAAGCACCGTGACAATTCGGTCACAAAACCCACTTTTGTTTTATTAGTTATTAATTATATTTCAAACGTCAGTCCCTGCGAACGAACCTGATTTACCTAAAACTATACTATACTTGATTAGGTCCACTGCCTAAGATTGTGTAGTCGAGTCGTAAGTAATTCTTGTTTTTTTTAAAATATACTCGATTTCGATCATCAAGTTTTTGGCGCCGCTGCCGGGGACTGTAGTTTTTGATTTTTAATTAATAATTTTTGATTCGATCCTTTTAGGTATTAATTACTTGAAAGTTATTTTAATTGTTTATCAGGTGCTATTGACGGTTTTTATTTGTGATTTTATTTTAGAGATTTCAGGTAGTGGATGAACACAAGGGCTTCTGGGTTACCGCTTAAAAGTCCACAGTCTAATCCAGGATTTTCAAAGAAAAGGCGCAACAAGAAACCAAACACTACACCACCATCACCAGTTAAGTTAGAAACGGAGGATCTAGAAGAGAATTTCGAGGATTCAATCAATTCAGATTCAGAAGTAGAGATAATAACTGAGATGGCTGATCCGAATGATGCACCGATGCATCAGAGAGCTAGGGTAGTACCGCCAACACCGGGTTCGGCGATTCGTACTCCAAATATGGGAGATGATTTTTCAGTGAAGGGTCATCATCTGAAGATGATCCAGGATAATTATTTTGACGGAAGGGTGAGAAAAGATCCACATGCGCACGTGGCTAAGTATGTTAAATTGTGCGAGATGTTCAAATACGGGGCAGGAATGGATGATAATGTGAAGTTAACCCTTTTTCCATCGTCTCTCACGGGAGAGGCACTTACTTGGTTTGATGAGTTAGCGGAAAACTCCATTGACACGTGGACGAAAATGAGGGAAGAATTTGTTTCCAGATTTTTTCCAACATCTCTGGCAAGGAGTTTATTGAATGATATACGTGGATTTAGGCAAGGAAACGGAGAAACCATTGTTGAAGCTTGGAGTAGGCTTAAGGATATGCTCAGGGGTTGTCATGGGCATGGACTGGATAAAGGGCAGCTTATTGATATCTTTTTCTTTGGATTGAATAGGCAGTCGCAGGGAGAGTTAAATTTAGCTGGAGGAGGAAGTTTTCAGTACAAATCCATCAACGATGCGACCAAGATGTTGGATGATCAGTTATTAATGGATTTATCTAGAGAACAGAATCAGTTTGGTAGAGAAAGAGGAGAAAAAAAAGTAGTTGCTAGTGCTGAGAGTAGTAGTGGGAATGAAGAGGTGATGGCTGAGATTAAAGCTTTATCTAGTAAAATGGATACTAATTTTTCGAGGATAGATAATCAGTTTAGTAGAGTTGGGAAGGATATGAATGTGATGGCAAATGGTTGTGACCACTGTGGGGGACTCCACTACACTGAAGATTGTGATGTGAGAAGAGAAGCAGAAAGTGAAGATGTGAAGTTCGCGCAGAATCAGTACCAGGGAGCATTTCAGAGAACCGGCTTTCATAACCGTAATTCGGGTAATTATAACTCTGGTAATAATAATTTTAATGCTAACAATTCTGGAAATTCTCAAAACAGGTACCAAAGGAATAACCAGAATCAACAGCAGGAAGAAGAGGAATCGGGTTTGATGGACATAATGAAAAACTTCATTCAAACTCAGTCAGCGAAGAATGAAGCAACAGACAAGCAGTTTAAGGTCCTTCATGAGAAATTGGAGCAAGGACAAAGGAATCAACAAGCAGCACTTAGTGATTTAGAGAAGAGATTGGATAGACTAAGTGATCAACATGCTGCTAGACCTAATGGGCAGTTGCCAAGTAACACACAACAGAACCCAAGGCAGCAACCATTTTGGCAAACTGGAGGGCAAAAATCTCAACCTCCTAACACTCGAAACGAGCATGTGAATGCGGTGTTTACAAGGTCTGGTAGAGTTTTTGGTAATGTTAATGATTCTGCAGGTGTTACTAACCCAGTTGTGCAGGAATCTAATGTTGAAGTGAGGGAGAATGAGGAAGAAGAGGGACCGGAAGTTACGCCAGTTGTTCAGCCAAAACCGGCGGTGTCACCTAAAGTGAAAGAATACAAGACGGAAGTTCCCTTCCCTAAACGTTTTAGGAAGGAGAAAATGCAAGAACAGTACGGTAAATTTGTTGATATGATTAAATCTGTGCATATTAATGTTCCTTTGGTTGACTTGATTTCAGGAATGCCAAATTACACCAAATTTATCAAGGAGCTTGTAACTGGAAAAGGGAAGTTGGAGGAAGCTCAAGCGACGTTTTTAAATGCAGAGTGTTCAGCACTTATTCAAAACCAGCTTCCACCAAAGTTAGGAGACCCAGGGAGTTTTCTAATTTCATGTACTTTGAGTAAAGCAATAACTTGTGAGGCATTAGCTGATTTAGGAGCTAGTATTAATCTTATGCCTTATTCATTGTATGTTAAATTGGATTTAGGGGCATTAAAACCTACTCGTATGAAAATTAGACTCGCCGACCGTTCATACCAATACCCTTTAGGTATAGTCGAAAATATGCGAGTGCAAGTAGGTAAATTTGTGTTTCCCGTTGATTTTGTCATATTAGAAATGGAGGAGGATAGCAAAGTACCTTTGATTTTAGGTAGACCATTTCTACATACTGCGGATGCTATCATTCGTGTTCAGGAAGGGAAAATTTCTTTGGGAGTTAAGGAGGAAAGGATTGTTTTTACTGTAGATCGAGCTTTAAAGCATTCTTATTCTTGTGATGACACATGTTTTCGTATCGATGTTGTTGATGAAATGCTTGACCTAGATGTGCAGGAAATACTTGGAGGACAAATTGCGTTTGAAGAGGAGGAAGATCAAGAGCTCGAGGATTTTGATCCCATATTGAAAATGGAGCTGGAGAATTTTGAGAAGAATTCTACGAGCATGAAACTGGAGAAATCAGACCCGAATTTAGATTTATTAGAGATTGAATATTTAATCAACAATCCGGGTGCAACGTTGTTGGAGGAAAGGATCCCAATTAAGGAAGAGCTCGAGCAGTCAAACTCAAGTTTGGGGGAAACTTGTCACGGTATGTCTCCCGACCCCTTTGAATTATTTTCTTTTACTTGTCGAGAAAAGGAAAAATTTTTGCAGGAATTTGAGAATATCGGAGAGGATACAACATGGGAGGAATTTAAGAAGACAAAATTCAACGAAAGCAAAAGTGACGATGTTTGGGAGATTGGAGATGTCTTATCACTGCTTATTGAGGCTCGAGAGTGGCATGACGCTTGGGTGAAGCGAACCAAGATGTTCGATGTCATGGAGGAAGCGTTGGCTTTTGGCGACCATGAGGAAGACGAGGAGCATGTGGAGTTAGCTGAGGATGGCTTTTATGCCATTGACAAGTAAGAAACGGGAACACGAGTCTAGCTAAGGACTCGACTGATAAACTTAGCGCTTGCGGGAGGCAACCCGAGGTAACTTGTATATTTTTATTTTTATTTTGGAAGTACACGTGTCACGATTAAGGTACGTCTTCCGTTTTATGTTTTTCATTTTTTTTTAGTTGTTAGTTTTTAGTTGTTATTTGGTGCAAATTCGTTTCAAAAAAAAAAAAAAAAAAAAAAAAAAAAAAAAAAAATATGTCAGATACGCGGGACGCCCGTCCCCCATTTGGGGACTCCCGTTCCGAAATTGCACAAAAAACGAGCGTACTGGAACCCCCGTCCCAAAAATTAGAACTCCCGTTACAACGCGAGGGACGCCCGTTCTCACCTAGGACGGCCGTTACATTTTTCCGCGTGACGCCCGGCACTCGGTTCTGGATCACGTGGGCCTGTTTGTTTGCTGTACGCTGCATATTAGTTTTCACCTATTTCTTTCTTTTCCTATTCCACACCGAGAACACAAACAATACACTCGAATTTCCTTCTTTTCTTTTCAATTTTTCGCATATCAATTCAAGGTTAGTTTCTATTGTTTTTAATTATTCAATTCTTTGATTCTATATTGATTTATTGCTTGATTATTGCTTTAGAAACCAAATTAATTAGGGATTTTGGCTTATGAACCCTAGGTTTAGAATTGAAATTGAATTGGGGGTTTTGTGTGTATTGATGTTCTATGAGTTTAGGAAGTAAAAGGAAGCCTAGATAAGTGATTTTAACAATTAAATTGCATTGTTTGCTTGAAAATTTTCACCCTAAGTTTGCACTAGTATGGGGGGGTTGAAAATTTTTTCAATTTGATTGTTAATGGTTAATTTGATACTATGATTTCGTCTAGTTTGATTGCTTAATTTGATTATGTTAAACTTGAAATTTTTAAACTTAGTTTGAAATTTTATTTTAGTATTTTCGGCAATTAAAATGGCGGTATTATAATCATTTATTTGGTATTATGCTGGGCATATGGAACGGGACTGAAGTTTTAATGTAAAGTTGTTGTTTAACATTTGTATTCTTTTTGTATATGTGACTTTGTTTTGTAGATGAGTCGACCACGTGTAGCTAAGAAATCACGAAGTAGCAGAAATGTGCCACCACAGGAGGAGCGAAACCCCATGGATATCCCCGCGAAGTATGAGCCGAAAATTACCTTGGAAGCGCTTCGACAGAAGCATATGATTGGACATCGGACGTTAGATTGGGGGATTGTTGAGAGATTGCGTTTTAAGGCTGAGTTAGAGGAGCTTCTGACCGCGGATTGGAAGCGACTTTTTGCAATCAGGTCTGGGGTTTATCAGGGATTAGTGGAAGAATTTTATTGTAGTTTTCGTTTGAATACAGCTATGGGTTCTACCACAGAGACGGTGATGACATTTCGACTGGGCGGACGGACATTTACAATGTCCTATGCTCAGTTTGGGGTTGCCATGGGTATTTACACAGAGGAGGAGGTTTTGGGAGTAGATTTTACTCAGGGGTTAGCGACTTGGCCTGCTGGGATGAGCGCTGGGTTGTTTTGGCGACAGTATGAGATTAGTACCGAGGATTATCATAAGGGTATTAAACAGGCAGTCATGCAAAACCCGATGCACCGGATACTGTTCCGGGCGATTGTTGAGTCCATTTCGGCTAGAGCAAACTGTCCGAATAATTGTACCCAGCAGGATCTATTTTATCTCTACTGTATTTTAGCTGGCCGTCCGTGCAACCTTGCCAGATGTTTGGCACTTTACTTATACACCAGGGCGTATGGTAAGGGAGATGGGGCAGTGTGTGGTGGCGCTTTTATATGCCATTTAGCTTTTCAGTTAGGGGTGGCTGATAGGGCGCAGTTGGATGCTACAGTTGGTGCAGTAGCCGGGGTTCGTACGTTGGATGTTATTGCTTTGAAGAATATTTCAGTGCTTGATCGCTATGGAAACTTGATTGGCAGTGGGTCTAATGCTGCTGGTGATGCTGAGCCAGATGCTGAGCCAGATGCGGAGTCAGCTGATGAGCCGAGTGATCCATATTCTATGGAGGCTCTATCTCGACAGCTGACTGCGATGCAGACATCTCAACAGCGATTCCAGGATTACTATTATGAGGATCAGAGGATGATGGGTTCTCAGCTGGCTCGTGTGACCTATCATCAGGAGCGTTATCAGCCCTATATGGATCAGTGGGCGCAGCGAGAGGCTCAGAGTATGGGTCAGGTTTTTCCGGCCTATGCTCCACCAGATATCTTCATTCCAGCACATCGTCAGGGCGGATTTTACTATCCCCCGCAGTCTCAGCAGCAGCATCCGCATCAGAGTGGTCCTAGTGACCAGGTGCAGTTTGGTACGTATTCCGGAGGGGGTGGGGAACAATCTATTTTCCCCCCACCCGAGTGACATGGCTTGGTGGTCTTTACAGATAAACATTTCTTTTTCTTAATTCTTTTTATTTCTTAGTTTATTTTTGTTTTTATTTATTTATTTGTGCTGACTAATGTTAACGTACCTTGTATTCTTTGTTTTGTCTTGTTTTTCCTTTGTTTTGATTCGTCTTGTACAATGAGGGCATTGTCTGACTCTAGTATGGGGGGGTTAAGGAAAAACATCCGTTGTGTTTAGTTAGATCAGTGTATTGTATTAAAAAAAACAAAAAAACAAAAAAAAAAACAAAAAAAAAACAAAAAAATATATGATGACATGTCTTGAGAATTTTTAATTTGTTGCATAACCTAGCACATTTTATACCCTACTCAAAGAAAAGTGAGATTTTGAGCCTTGAAAGCATTCATTTTAAATGCTACTTTTTCTTTTGTATGAGTGTGCCGATGGTTGATGACTTTAGAACTTGACATAGTCATACGTTTCGAGACCATAGATGAGCATTGCATTAGGGTAACCTAGTGTAATTTGGTACAACTTTAGGGGCAACTTAGGAATAAACCATTTGATTTAGCCTATTCGTTTCTTGTTAAATTATTATAGCTTAATCACATTGGTTAGCTAATTTCCATTTAACCCTTTGTAACACTTACTTTTAGTGTTAGATACTCTAGTTAACCACTTTGCGCCTAACTTTTTCGTTTCATTTAAATCCACTAAATATTTTGTACATTAGCCTTTCTTTTCATTTTTAGATGAATCCGAACTTAGTTTTGAGATTGCTATGGATTGTATACATGAAGATTGAAGTTAGAAGTGTTAAGGCATTGAAATTATCGAATATCGTTAGCCTTTGTATCATATATTTATTTGTTAGCAAAAAAAAAAAAAAAAAAAAAAAAAAAAAAAAAAAAAAAAGAGAGAAAACAAGAAAAAAGAGAAAAAGAGTTGTAAAGTTATGTAGTTTTATCTATTTTTAGTATTTGAAGAAATAAAGTTGAAGTAATTGTATTTTGAGTTATGTAATTCGGAAGAATTTGAAGTTATATGGAGCAATTGGTTCTTTAGCGTTTAGGAGTTCGGATTCATTCTAAGTTTAGATGTATACTACGTTTATTTGTATACTTTTACTTATTTACCCATTTAACCTCTATATATTTATTCACATGCCTTTACCTGTACATTACATCCCGAATAAAAGTCCCCGTTTAGTTGTACCTAGACTCTAGTGGTGGAGAAACGATACTTTATCAAGCTTATGATAGAAAACTCACCATGACTGAGCAATTGAGCGGATTTACAGAATATTTTACATACCCTTTAGACTAGTTCGAGAGATTTGTGTGAATTACTCCCAATAATTCATGAGGTGTTTGGTTATGCTTTTTTAAATCATGGTTTGGTAATTAAATGAATTGAACTGGATTTGCTTGAGGGCAAGCAAAGGTTAAGTATGGGGGGATTTGATATCGCATATTTTAATCATATTATTATATGCGATATTTGTCTTTTTAAAGTTTAATTCATAACGGATGTTGGGAATTTCAGGCAGTTTTGGTACTAAAATGTTATACAGGTACTAGCCGAAGTTCTGGAGCGGAAATGACATAATTGGAGCTGAAAGTGAAGAAAACGGGTCAAGGTTCTATTCCCGTTATATTTTGAGACGAGAGTCAATTGGTCACGAGAGAGGAGGTAGAAACAAGCAGCAAAACACGAAGGCAGGAAAACAGCGGGGGACGCCCGTCCCCACTCAGGGACGCCCGTCCCACGGGTATTTCGAGCAGCAGCTGTTTTCGACGCTTAATAAAACAGTTTAGGGTTTGTTTTAATCATTATCATACGCATAGTATTGGAGTATTGAAACCCTAGCTTTGGACCACGAATTTTTGGAGTATTTTGGTATTGTTAGACTCGTTTATTTCGTTGTTTTAAGCATTCGGATCATTGGTACTTTAATCCTTTTCGTTATTACTTTTAATATAAAGATGTTTCATTCAATTCTATTGTGTTGCGTTTTTATTATTATGAGTAGCTAAATTTCTTAACGTTCACTTGGATGATGTGATCAATTATGTAGGTTATTGTTTAATTACGAATATGTTGAATTGGATTTTATGTTTAATCGAAAAACCAATTGTAATCAGTTTTTGAATATTGTTTAATCTTTTATATAAACTGTTAGTAATTAATCATAGGTATTCGAGAGGAACTTGTGACATTACAAAATAGTTTATGAAATAACTAATCGGTCTATAATTAGTTTAAAGATATTAGTATTCGAGAGGAACTAGTATTAAAGATTTAAACAATAAAAACATGATTGTGGTTGTTAGTTAACTAGATTAAGAGAGATCGGTTTAGTTAATTAAGAAGCTATTCGAGAGGAAGCTTTATAAGATTAAATCATAAAATCGGCTTAGGTTCTTATTGCTTAGTTGTCAAACGTAGAAATTATTCACGAGAGTGGTAACTATACATGAGACAGTTAAAGTTTTAATGGGAAACGAGAGTTCAAGTTAAATACCTTTTAAGTAGTTCAACATTGTTAGTAATTAAGTGATAACCGTAGTAATTGTGATCAAGTCCAAGTGAATGTATTTTCCATCAATTGTTTACAAACCAAAATCTTTTCAACGATTCTTCTGAATCATTTAGTTTCTTAAATTTAAGTAGTTTAAGCACCGTGACAATTCGGTCACAAAACCCACTTCTTGTTTTATTTATTATTAATTATATTTCAACCATCAGTCCCTGCGAACGAACCTGATTTACCTAAAACTATACTATACTTGATTAGGTCCACTGCCTAAGATTGTGTAGTCGAGTCGTAAGTAATTCTTGTTTTTTTTAAAATATACTCGATTTCGATCATCAGCATCCCAAGGCACATATATCACGTTAGGGTGATTAAGTACGTGATTAAGCACAATCGCGAAGACATCTAATAAATCCCTTTTAGAAGGAATGGCAGAATCCATACATCCCAACCACATTTTGTCTTCCTTACATCGAGTGAGATGGACATTCTTCTTAGTCAATCTACCTTTGACCATCCAAGTGTGATGCACACAATACAAATCTAAATGTGTCATGGGCACAATAGATAGTCAAAAGTGTCATAGACACATTACTTATCCAAATGTCGTAGTACAATGGAAAGAATACTTGTGATGGACACACTCTGAAGGTTCAAATCCCCATCAGTTTGAAGTCCATATGTATGCACTTAGCAATCTGGCACCATCCTCCTTCATCAACTTCATGAAAGACCTACTTGTGCAGATACTAAAAAATATCATAGACATTAACTAGGCAAAGACATGTCAAGCGTGGAAAAGGCAAGGTCAAACCCAAAGCAAAGCCATTAAATGCATGAAGTTAGGCTTCAAAACTTTATTTTTTAAAACCTAACTGGGGGGCATGATAATGTTAGTAGGGAATAGGCTCGATACATATAGCCTATAAGCCCTAAAAATCTAACACAACACAGTATAAAGGCTAAGTCCCTTCTACATCAAGGAAAGACTCTTAGTCACTTCCACCCCGGCTCCCGGTTCCGGCTCCTGGCCTTCCGGCTCCCGGCCTTCTGGCTCCCTGCCTCTCGGCTCCTGGCCTCTAGGTTTCCGGCTCCCGGCCTTCCGGCTCTCGGCTTCCGGCCTCCCGGCTCCCGGCCTTACGGCTCTCGGCTCCCGGCCTCCCGGCTCCTGGCCTTCCGGCTCCCGGCCTTCTAGCTCCCGGCCTCCAGGTTTCCGGCTCCCGGCCTCTCGGCTCCCGATATCCCGGGTCCGATCTCCTGGCTCCCAGGTTCCTGGTCCTTGACTTCATTGATGTTCCCTCTAAGCACTGTGCCAGACGGTCTTAAGCTCCTGCCTTAGGATTCAGACCGTTGGCATCATTATGAACAAAGGTGTTACCCTTTATTCTCCCATAATGATGACAATAAAGTCACGAACGTTGGAACCCCATGAATAGCATTCAAGAGCCATGATAAGCCTTTATGGCCAACCGTTTCCCATGTTTGGGATTGTTGGGTATAAATACCCTACCCTGATGCAGTTCAAAGGAACGCTAACATTCCATCCTCTCCACACACACATATTATCTCACCGGAATACCTACTTGTCGTAGTAATCATATTCCGATCACCTTCTTCAACCAACCACTTGACCACCTTAGGCTCGCCAAGGGCTTGATAGGTTTGCACTGCTTAGCAGGAGGTCATGAGGTTGAACTCCAAACACCCAAGTTACTGAGCCTGCTACTATTTGCTCAAACAGGCACAAAATAAAGTGCAGTAAAGATCCCAAGTTTGTGGGCATGTTTTTCAATGTGCTGATAAAGATATGATCGGAGTGTCTTTTCTTTTTTACTGGATTGCGAAATGATAACCATTGCAACCCTTGTAAAGGGAAGTTTTGATAGTCGTGTGATTGTTGATATTATTATTTCTATGAAATAACAATATTAGGGAAGACAGTTGAATTACCCGGTGTTAGGAAAAGCGTATTGTATTCCATGAGTTATACCAATACAATGACACATCATAGAGCAAGTTTGGAGAGCAATATCAGGAGTAAGTTCGTTGGTGTAGAGGTTTTCTTGTTCTATCATGTGGCTCTGCGTTAAAAATAAAATAAAAGATGTGACACGTTTATGTATAAATATACGTTATCTAAGTTTACCTATGTTGCTCCAAAGGGGACATGGTCCATTGAATATGTAGTTTATATATTTCAGGTGAATGATCTTGACTTTGTACTTCAGCTTCAGATCAATGATTTTCACCTATCATGAATCATGACTCATAACAGTGAATGCAATTATAAAACGTTTTCAGTTTCGTATAACATATTTGAGAATTCAGAAACTTGAATAGGAGATTTCTGATATGGCAACGATTGTTGGTCTGTCTTTGGGCTTCAAATCATCGAGCCGTTACGTTAGCGGGGTTACTTATACCAATCTGGGAGAGAAATATTAGACGTAATAAGTAAGTGTCAAAGTATAATGTATGACGTAAAATGTTTGTAACCTATATGTTCCCGATTTTTGTTAAGAAATCTTTATTCTTTATAAACTATGTTTTTGTTGGTATTTTGCCTCTGGTCTTCTTGTTGTTTGATCAACAGTTTTAAGCCGTAAGGTGATGTTGCTCTATACAATGCCACATACAACTACCCGTGGTGTAAAAGAAAAATCAATCATGAAAAAACGATAAAACAATTAGGGTTCGAACTGTTTTAATTATTAGAAAAACGATAAAAATTAGTTTTCAACTTACACCACTACAACAACAATTTATAAATAGTTGAAAATTAACATCTTGGTGATATGAATGACATGTTTTTATAAAGTATATACCTCTACCGTAGTGAATCATGCGTTAAAATCATTTGTGAAGTTAATACCATATTAGGAATATATTTGACAAACAGGTGGCGGGCATAGTATAAAAATGTTAACCATCCATGTATCAGAGACAAATCATGTGGTAGTTTATGGAATAGGAAAAATACATTTATGAAAAGTATTGTCCATGAATGGCGTTTTATAAGAGAAAATGAAATTAGGCATATACGAAAATTAAAAAAGCTTATTAATTTGTATAGTGAACAAACCTTTGATCTGTGCAATCCTTTCCACTCAGGCAGTAAGGCAAGTTACAGCTTAAGAAATCTTTCACCCCTCTTTCAGACCTAAACTGAAGATGATTTCTTTATTTTTGATCTCCAAACTTTCCCAATCAATCCTGAATTTTGCATCCACCTTGACTTGCAAATAAAATGGAGTCTGAATAAGCAGCCAAACAATCTGCAGCTGTATTGGAAACAAAATCTGGATATCACGAATTCAATTGAGACGGAGCTTTACGGTTTGGTGTTTGCAGGTGTTGGAGTTTAACAGGTTAGCCGGGAATTTTTCTTCCAGATGATTGAATTTAGGCGGTTAGAAGGAAAATAAGAAAATATGACTCTCTTTGTAGGCGCGTATATTACACGCACTATGAACAGTAATATCAGATAGGACAAAATTTCCTATATTTGTATATATAAGAAAATTTTATTCTAGCGTCTCGCCTCTTTACACACAAATTTGATACATAAAAGTTTAGTTTGCTTATGAACATAAATATATAAGACTAAATTCCAACACAACGCCTCGGGCATCACAAACATTGTTCATATAATTTAACGAAAAAATGCAATCTTGTATGTGTTTGACAAGGACTCTTGTTTTAGTAAGGAAAAATAGCGGGTGTATGTCTTCAACTTGATACGAAATATTTTTGTGTACCCTTGAGTACGTAATAGAAAAAATTAGTGGATTTATGGTATTTAATAGAACTTTTGAAAATACGGGATACACAAAAAGATTTCGTGTCAAGTTGAATACATATACAAACTATTTTCCCTTTTCGTAAAGACGTAAAGTAGAACTAAAAGAATGAACAACATAACAAAACAAACAGAGAATAGTTGTAAATTCAAAGATAATACACTTTCATAATCATAATGAAACGTTCACAAATCGAATTATTAATACGATTCGAATTAAAATACATGAAAATTGCAACGACTGATTTGAATTTGTTTTGTGAAACATAGTCTATTTACTTTCGGATTCAGAATATGCAGTAAGTTGGGATTTCTTCATACCACAATAAGCATCAAGAGCATCATCGTTTGCGCCAATCTTTCCTGTTAGTAAATGATTAAGGAACTCGTCATAGTCGAAAGGATTGAATAACAAAGGGTGTTCCTTGTCCACCAATTCGTCAGGGACTTTCGTTATGTAGCCTGGCTTAGGGACTGAAAATAATGCAAGTGTCCATCGAGGTTCATTTCCCGTCATCATCACACGATGATAAGGGGCATATAAGTGACCATTTGACCATGCCTAAAATTTAAAATGTATTAGAATTAATAAAAAGGAGAAAAAAATGGGACAAAGTGAGTAATAAAACTTACATGAAAAACCTCTCCTACGAAGACCATGAAAGATTCTGGCGTTGATTTGCCAACTTTGATCCATTCCCCAGTTCTCGTCTCGAACTCCAACCCTGGGACTTGGTTATGGTATAAAATCGACAGGGTTGTTTTGTCTATATGAGAAGTAAGTCCGTTGATAGGTTCATTAGAGCCCGACTCTGTATATTTTGCTAACCGAAGAAGGTGCTTTTTGTTATCAATATGGTCATCAAAGTACTTCTCTAGGCCCATACTCTCCATAATAGCTTTTCTGATAATCTGATCCAACCAATACATCTTGTTAGAGTTTAGGGTTTGTGATAATCTCGGATTTCTCAAAGTATCGTGTAAGTTCACTTTCCGTATTAAGTATTTCGACCCTATCAATTGCCTGAGGGTTGCACGAAATCCTAATCGGGATAATACAATGAGAATTGACAATTTGTGTTCTTGGCAGTGAATCACAAATCGGAAATGTAAAGGATATGTCTGTTTTTCGTTAGTTTCAAAAATGAGAATGAAAACTCAGTATTAGATACAGAATAGTGACAGTTAGCGACGGTTAGCGACGGTTTTATGACGGTTACAACCGTCATAAAACTGTCCCAACATTTTGGGAATTAAGCGGGATCCCAGCAAGGGGCTCAGCCCCTTGACCCCGCAAGGGGGCGCAGCCCCCTTGACCCCTGCTTTACTGTCGTGGTAGAGTTCATATTAGCTCAACGAGTGTGCACTCCACACTTCCCTGACTCGTTTCCGAGCTGAACATGAGGTCACATCATTCTCTAGTAAATCACATTACCTAAATGACCGTCGATGACACTAAAATCACCAACAAACCTCCCCCATTTTAGTGTAATCCTTGATTTACTAAATCATATATAAAGATATATGAAAATATATAAAACAAACATAACGAAACAAACAAATGCATAAATGAAAATGTCTTGCGATTGAATTTTCATCTTAGTATAATACACATTCCAAATAATCGAAAATCGGGGTGTCGTAACGATTGAACCCGTCAATCCATCTGAATACCTGAAGATACTATACACATAAGTTTCTACAATACTTTACAATTCATATACTTGACACTATAACAAGCCATGTGTCCCAATCCATTAATGAACATATAGGAAGCCAAGTCCAAGCTTCTTGAAGCGGCAAAACTTCATGTTCACATAGGTGGTCCTTTTAGTTCTTGCACCTGCATTTGCAATTTTTCAAAAGAACCATTAAGAAGGTAAACTTCAACCTAATCATCACTTGCAGGTCTGAACACTTACCTCGGGAAGATCAACATTCGTGTTCCAATCTCTAACTATGAGCTTTCCACATTGAATTCAGCTTCTAATGTTGTATTAGAAGGGAATTGGGTATCTCATAAATAGTAGATTTATATGGACTTTAATCCCATCCCTATCACCGACTTATTCACTAAGTCCCTAGCCAAACCCTTCGTCAAGTGGTCAGCTAAATTACGATGTGTCCGAACAAACTCAATAGATATAACACCATTCATGATTAGTTCTCTAACCATACTATGTCTAACACCTAAGTGTCTAGACTTCCCATTATATATCTGACTATATGCCCTAGCCATGGTGGGAGCACTATCACAACGAATAGAAATTGGTGCTATTGGTTTCGGCCATATTGGAATCTCATGTATCAAATTTCGTAGCCATTCTGCTTCTTTACCAGCAGCTGCCAATGCTACAAATTCAGATTCCATAGTAGAACCAGTGATGCATGTTTGCTTCTTGGAAGCCCATGAAATGGCACCTCCCCCAAGCAAGAACACCCATCCACTCGTAGAAGATGAATCTTCAACATGATTTATCCAACTAGCATCTGAATATGCTTCTAACACCGAAGGATATCCAAGATATGATAAACCATAATCCTTAGTACCTCTCAAGTACTTAAAGACCCTAGTTATTGCTTTCCAATGTTGTCTACTAGGATTACTAGTAAACCTACTCAATCTACCAACAGCATAAGCAATATCAGGTCTAGTACTTGTCATAGCATACATCAAGCTACCGATAGCTCTAGAATATTCGAGCTGATCCACAGGTTTTCCTGTATTAGGCATAAGCTTTTCTGCTGGATCCATGGGAGTACTCACTGGAGAACAATCTTCACGATTAAATTTCTTTAGTATGTTCTCAATATAATGAGATTGCGTAATTACAATCCCTTTATTCTGACGTTTAATCTTAATACCAAGAATAACGTCAGCTTCTCCCATATCCTTCATTGAGAACCTCGATGACAAAAACTTCTTAGTTTTATCCACTTGATCTTGGTCAGTACCAAAGATCAGCATGTCATCAACATATAGACAAATTATGACACCATTACCGGAAATGTCAAATTTGCTATAAACACACTTGTCAGATTGGTTTAAAAGAAAACCACTTGACAACACCACCTCATCAAACTTTTGATGCCACTGCTTAGGTGCTTGTTTCAGCCCATATAACGACTTAACCAACTTACACACCTTATGCTCATTCCCCGGCAAAACAAATCCCTCCGGTTGTTTCATATACACTTCTTCATCCAAATCACCATTTAAAAATGCTGTTTTGACATCCATTTGATGGATCACTAGATTGTGTATAGCTGCTAAAGCTAACAACAATCTAATAGTAGTGATACGAGCAACTGGGGCATAGGTATCAAAATAATCGATACCTTCCTTTTGCCTAAAGCCTTGGATTACCAATCTAGCTTTAAATTTGTCAATTGTTCCATCGACTTTCATCTTCTTTTTGAAGAGCCATTTACACCCTAATGCTTTGCAACCAGGGGGTAAATCAGTTAGAATATAAGTTCCATTTTCCAAAATTGACCCAATCTCATCACCAATTGCTTCTTTCCAGAAAGCAGAATCTCGAGATTGCATAGCTTCAGCAAATGTTCTAGGATCACCCTCAATACTGTAACAATAAAAGTATTGTGATCCCACTTGATCTCTCGATCCCTCAACTAAGTATAGCTGAAAATCAGAACCATATGATTTAGCTTTTCGAACTCTTTTACCTTTACGAGGTTCTGGAATCTCACTTGGTACATCATCAGAATGATCATCCCTTTGAAATTCATTCGAATTTGGTATAATATCCTTTGGTCTAGGTACTGAAGAAAATCGATTCTCATCAAATATTGCATCTCTCGATTCTATAATTGAATTAATAGAAACGGAATCATTAGGTTCTATTACATAAAACCTATATGCCTTGGAATGCTCAGCATATCCAACAAAGATGCAATCAATACCCTTTTCACCCAAAGTTTTTCTTTTTGGATCAGGGAGCCTCACAACGGCTCGACAACCCCAAACTCGCAAAAATGACAAGTTGGATCGTTTCTTATACCAAAGTTCATATGGGGTAGTCTTGTTCCTTTTATTAGGAACTCTATTCAATAAATAACAAGCCGTTAACATGGCTTCTCCCCAGAACCCCTCACTCAAGCCCGAGTAAGATAACATGGAATTAACCATTTCTTTTAGAGCTCTATTTTTCCTTTCAGCCACACCATTTTGCTGTGGTGTGTAAGGAGCTGTAGTTTCATGAATAATTCCTACAGATTGGAAAAATACAGGATCATAATATTCACCACCTCTATCTGTGCGTAAAGTCTTAATTAAGTCATTTTGTTGCAATTCAACTTCTGTTTTATAAATTCGAAATTTATCTAGGGCTTCATCTTTAGCATGTAGTAAATAAACATAGCAAAACCTAGAGGCATCATCTATAAAAGTTGCAACATACTTCTTATTGCCTAAAGATGGAGTAGCATGAAAATCACATAAATCACTATGTATCAATTCAAGTATGACAGATTTCCTTGTTATACTTTTAAAAGGTTTTCTAGTGATTTTTGTTAACATACAAGTTGTACATTTATCATGGTTTCCATCAATAGCCGGTATCAAATCATCTTTAGACATTTCAAGCATTCTTTTATAGTGTACATGTCCTAAACGAGCATGCCATAATGAGGAATTAACAACAATAGAAGAAGACATATATACAGAATCTGAATCATTAGGAACTTTATTCAAATTCAACATAAACATACCATTGTTATAATAACCAAATCCTACAAACACACCACACTTCGATAAGATATACTTATCGGATTCATACACTTGTTTATATCCACACTTATTCAACATAGGACCAGAAACTAAATTCTTACGAAGTTTAGGTACATACAACACATTAAACAAAGTAATAGTTTTTCCAGAACTAAATTCTAATGCCACGCTTCCTTTTCCAAGAACAGGAGCATGATGATCATCACCCATGTATAGTACGGATCCGTCATCCACCGATTCGTATGTCTTAAACCAGCAACGATCTTTACAAACATGAGTTGTGGCACCAGAATCTATCCACCACGCAATTGCATCAACCTGCACATAAAATGCTTCCGAAATTAGTGAAACAGAATATTTAACAAAACTGTTTGAAAAAGGCACTAAAATCTGACCTTGGTCTTGGGACTGGTCCTTAGACCCCTTTCCCGAACCACCAGCATTTGCGTTCTTCTTATTACCAACACGGCAATCCCTCTTGAAGTGACCCGTTTTACCACACTTCCAACAACCTTCTGGTTTTGGTTTCTTGTTGGAACTCGAACCACCACCGTGATCCTTAAAGTCTTTCCAGTCACGTTTCTTTCCTTTGTTGTTTTTGTTGTTTTTATTTTTACCTTCTTCTGCCATGTTCACAGAAGGACCAGCAACTTCTTTGCCCTTTCCCTTGTCACTTTCCTGCACCCTTAGAGATTCCTCTATACGCAAGTGACTACCAAGTTGGACCAAAGACAAATCGTCTTTACCGTGTTTCAAAGTATGTTTGAAATCCTTCCAGGAAGGAGGCAACTTATCAATTATACTTGAAACAGAAATGGATTCGTCCATTTTCAGGCCATGTTGTGTGTATTGACCAAGGATCCTAAGGAGTTCATTATACTGTTCCATGACCGGTCTAGAATCGACCATTTTGTAATTATTAAAATTACTAACAAGGAATTTCTTACTAGAAGAATCCTCTGCCATGTATTTCGATTCAAGAGAATCCCATAACTCCTTAGCCGATTCAACATTCGTATAAACATCAAAAAGAGAATCAAACATACCGTTTAATATATGACCACGACATATGTAGTCATCATTCTCCCACTTAGCCCTGATTCTGATCGCTTCCACTGTTGCGTCTTCCACCAATTCTGGCATCGGTGTTGTCAGCACGTAAACCACTTTCAAAGATGTCAACAAGAAATGCATCTTTTTCTGCCAGCGCCTAAAGTCATGCCCTTCAAACTTGTCCAGTTTCCCAAAGTTCGTCGTCATTTCCTTCACAGTACTTCCAGCCATAATCACAACAAATACTTAATACGTTTGTTAGAGTTTAGGGTTTGTGATAATCTCGGATTTCTCAAAGTATCGTGTAAGTTCACTTTCCGTATTAAGTATTTCGACCCTATCAATTGCCTGAGGGTTGCACGAAATCCTAATCGGGATAATACAATGAGAATTGACAATTTGTGTTCTTGGCAGTGAATCACAAATCGGAAATGTAAAGGATATGTCTGTTTTTCGTTAGTTTCAAAAATGAGAATGAAAACTCAGTATTAGATACAGAATAGTGACAGTTAGCGACGGTTAGCGACGGTTTTATGACGGTTACAACCGTCATAAAACTGTCCCAACATTTTGGGAATTAAGCGGGATCCCAGCAAGGGGCGCTGCCCCTTGACCCCGCAAGGGGGCGCAGCCCCCTTGACCCCTGCTTTACTGTCGTGGTAGAGTTCATATTAGCTCAACGAGTGTGCACTCCACACTTCCCTGACTCGTTTCCGAGCTGAACATGAGGTCACATCATTCTCTAGTAAATCACATTACCTAAATGACCGTCGATGACACTAAAATCACCAACACATCTTATCGGAGATATTTCGAATGCTTTCACTGCCAAAGAACAAATAAAACTATATGAAATGGTAATTACAAAATAACTTGATTTATGTTGTGTTTTAACTCGAACCAGTTAAATAACAAAAACAATAGTGAGAAGCAGCAAACATTTTTTTGAGCACTGAAAATATATACAATTAATGGGCAAAACCTTTTTTCAGGGTCAACCCAAACCGTTACGGTCTATCTTAACCCGTTCAAGAAAATGTTACGTTTCAACCCAACTCGTTCAGATCTGAGCCAAGCGAAACAACTAGTAATAAAAGTAAAATATACATTTCCAAAAGTATTATTTCAACTCTTTTTCCCCCTTTTAGGTCAATATGTAAAAAAAAAACCCTGGCTATACCTGAAAACAGGATTGCCATGGGGCCAAAAGAAGTTAGTAAATGCTTCCACTTCTCCTGCAACAGGAGCATCGGGTATGGCCATGCTTTCGTAGAGTGGATTACTTGGAGAACGTCCAATGTAACCATGGAAAGGTTTATCCGAAAAGTTTTTGAGTTTAGTTTCTAGTGGGAGATTGAAAAGTTGGTCCATTGAACCAAACACAGAACTACAAAACTCTGGTGACATTTCGGGCATGGATGCTCGAAAGAAACCATATTCGGATAAAGCCTGATGGACTTGGGTTTTGATTGAATTCCAATCATCTTGTGTTGATTCTTTTAGATAAATCTTTGAGAAATCAATGTAAGAAAGCTTAATTGGTGGTTCTGATCCCATAATTTTTCTTTGTGATGAATTTGCATGGAAGAACACAGCCATTTTATAGCAATCAGCTAATTTTTAAAAGACAACTTTATGTTCTTTATTAATTCATCTTTTATTTATTTATTTTTTATATTTTTTTAACCATGGGTCAGATGTATTTCAAATCTATAAAACTTTAAATTAGTATATTATATGTATCAAATTTTTAAAAATTGTTATTTGTATATAACCGACAAATCAAAATCTTCCAAATAGATGACATGGCACCTCACGTGGCAGCTTATATGTATGTCACATAAACTCGAATACATAACGTTTTTTGAAAGTAAGAAATACATTCAATAGACACGTTTAAAGTTAAATACATACAATAGATTTATCCCTAATTAGTTTGATATAACAAAGCCAACAAAACTAAACTTACCTCACATTTTTTAACTTGTTTTAGCTCTTACCTTATTAAATAATTAAACTTTGTTAAACATGAAACTTAACATATCCAAACAAAATCTCCAAAATCACATAGTGATGGGAAAGTATCTTGAATCCAATAAGTTTTACTTTAACTTTTGTTGTACATATTCAATTCTATATCGGTTTATTGTATGTATCTAGTTTTCAAATATTTTTATTTTATGTATCCGAACCGACTAAAACGTTACAGATATCTCAATTTGTATCAATGGCATTGCTGATGATAATTTGAATTTAGACTAAGTTCCCGCTTGCCTGCCAAATCGAATACAACTGGACAAAAAAAAAAACACAATAAGTATTATGTTTTTCTAATTTTAAAAAACCTTTTCTGTTTAAAATAAATATATATTCTACATTTCAAGCCTTTGTATATATCTTGGCTTTTAGTTCGGAGAAGAAAAGGAGAATCTGATTCCTTTTTGTGAGATTAAGGAATCAAATAAATCGCATTTGATTGTTTGTTTGTAATTATTGCAAAACTATACATTGCTTATAGTAACTTCATTGAAAGTAACAGCCTAGGTCATAAAGTTTTTGAAAATATTACTTATCTAAATTATTTAAGAAGGGAAAAAAGCCGGAAAATAAAACATACAAGTAATATTATCAAAAATAGAAAGCCGCTTCATCGGCATAAACCTCAGGATATCACTGAAACATGTAAACAACTTGGCTTAGCGACCCCTAGCTAACATTAAAGCATGCTTGGCTGCAAACCCCTAAACCGCTATATTGTGATTATCAATAATTAAAGAAAAACTCCTTTAACTATTATAAAAATCCAAAGTTCACCAAGTAAAACAAAAACAAAAAAACTTTTTGCTGCTTTTTTTATTTATTATTGTTTGGTTCCTTCACCCGTTTGTTTCTTTTATTTCTTTTTTCTTATTGGGCTTATTTTATAAGAACACAAATTAGGCCCAATCTGCAAACCCAATAATACTTTATCTTCTTCCTCCTGGCTCCTACGACTTATTTTCAGAAAGCAAAAGAAACAGCTTAAATCTAGCGAATTCTTTTTTTTTTTTTTTTTTTTTTTCTTTAAAGCCTGCCTCAGATTTTCGTAAGCCAAACAAGAAACACAGAACACTTTTCTTCTTGGTAACTGACGAACACAGAACAGAAAACAAAAAACCCTTTCACGCTTCTTCGCAACCCTGAAAATCGAAGCTTCAAACCTTCCTCTTTTGAACCACGATTAACCGTGGCTCTGATACCAATTGAAGATTGATATGGATCGAAAAGCAGTAAAGGTAAACAAATATTCAACCAACGCGTTGATTATTATTATTAGAGAAACTCGGTTTCTAAAAACTCTAACAATTGTTTTACCTAAATCTATACATCGGTATCACTATATATAGACTAGGATAATTAGTATACGTATTGGATTAGAATACGTATTGGATTACAATTCTTATTATTGGGTAAGAATAAGAAACTCTCCATACGAATGGGTCGACCCGCAGCCTAAAGCCCATGGACGATCCAACCATTCTCCAACAATATACTTGTTATGACAATTATTGGTTTACAAGTTTTTTTACAAAAGGGATGGATTTTTTTTATATACAATCGTAACAACATTTAAGCGAAATGCCATATACAACTTCAAAGAGTAAGATGTCATTTTATTTCCAATATAGAATTGGTGCTTTAAATTGACTTAAGATTTATCATTCGATATTTCTACATTTCTTTCACCTAAACCCTATCAGATTTGTGTTTACCCTAAACCTAATGTTATTTTCCTTTTTAGTGTACATGTATTAATGTTAACCTAATATTTGTCGATTCTTATGAGAATTTTGTTGGATAGCGGTTTGGAGAAATAACAAACCGTAACCAATCCAAAAACAAAAAAATCTGATTTGGTTTGGTCAAAAAACCAAACCGAAAACAAAAACATAATTGTTTTTGGTTTACGGGTTTTTCGGTTAAAAGTCAAATTATAAAACCCTTACATACATACATGCATATAATGGTGAGATTCATGTAAAACAAACACAAATATAAAAACGGTAAAAACACCACAAAATCAATAAAAAAAACCTTATTAAAAAACATTTTTTTGAAAATTTCTATCGAAGAATCCTAATTAAATAACTTTTATAAGCTTTTCATGTAAAAGAAAAAAAAATAGTGTTTTTTCACTCTGAAATTAGATGATTTTTTCAAAAGTTAGATGCACTTTTCAAAAAGTTAGATGCATTTTTTTAAAACTTATATCCATTTCTAAAATATTATATGAAGTTTTTTTTCAAAAAAAATAAAAAATCGTCAAAACTATATCAAGTGGTACTCTATAAAACGATAATTAAATGACTATTTTAATGGTATAATTAGTTTTTGACTTTTTCCTAAAAGCTATTTATACTCTATATATGTTCATTTAAATTTTGGGTTTTTATTAGATGAGTTTTGAAGATATTTTTATTGTTTTTATTTTTTATCCCATTTTTACTTGATCCACATTCTTGTCCATACATAATTACATACGGTATAAAAATACTTACATACAATACATATATCGGTTACATATATACATCATACAAAAAATACATGCATACATACACATACTTGTTACATACATATTTAATATTAAAATAAAATAAAATACCGGCTCACTTGAATTTGAAGATTCGACCTTATAAAAAGACAGAATGTGATGCTACGTGAGTTACCATGGGCGATCCCGCCGGTAACTCTTATCGTCAACCACTTTAACATCATATCCCCGTCGAGACTACTACAAGGAGCACGGTCCCGTTGATTTATGTTACGTGGGAGCAATACCCTTCGGACGTCAAATTCAGTATTTGTAAAAATATAGAGGTTGAATTTATTTAATATGATGTATAAATATATTATATATAGATAAAGTCCATTCTCAAGGAGCTATGTGAACAACAACAAAATTTAACTCCGAGGGTGACGAGAACGACAACACTAGAAGATAAGGATAACATAGAGGGGGAAAAATGACATCTCAATACTAAAACATGATAAACAACATTTACTTAAATCTTCACCTTGTTTATTTAAATATACTTTGCATACACGAATTCTCTAATGAATCGTAAAATTAAACTCTTATAATCGAGCTTTTCTTTTTATAGATGTTTAAAGTGAGAAAGTGGCACAAACATAATATAAAATGTTTTCGATAAATCGTCTTCTCGATGCTGAGAATAAATATTATAACCCTCGTCTTTTTTATATAGAGATTAATCGAGCAATTCTAAAAGCCTTTAGAATTTTTTTTTTATATCTAACTGCAAGACATAGTATTTGATTAAGTATGATGTCTAAATTGGTATAAAATGTATCTTTGAAACTATAAAGTGTATCTTTGGGGCCCGACTCACATTTGTTGATAAAAAGCAAGAATTGTCGTTGTTAGGAGGTAAGGTTTAGATCATAAAAGTAGGATTCAAGAAATACAAGGTAGTCTTGATATTAAATAGGATATTTGTTCATGTGTTAGAATGGTCGAGATTATTGATTCAATCACCTCACCCGTAAATCAATATTCCAATGAAGGATCATTTTGTCCTACAAGATAAAAAGTGTAAAGAGGTCGAGTAATCTAATCTGATTGGACTCATTATAAGCTAATTTCTAGTAACATGCTGGTTAATATTAAGTGATCATAAGTATTAACAAGTAAGGTATTAGTGTTCACACCATAATATCTGGACATTATAAAATAAAAATCATTAGCAACACCTATGTCATATAAACAATTATTGTTTTGGCAACATCCCCAAGTCTAAAGTATTGAAATCATGATAAACACTTGTACTCTAATTACTTTTTTTATATACTCTGATTAATTAGTGTCTACTCATTATTTACTATCATTCCTTTACTTTCCTTCTGCATTCTTACGTTTAATTTTAGAAATCAAAAAGAATTTTCCGTTTGATAAAACCTGCTAAGATGTAGTCCTATCTAAATATAACTTTGTTTCAAAATTCGGCATCATAATATGACCATGAATCATCCTAACCCCTACTAGTATTAGGTATGCGTACCTAGTACCCACCGTGTAGTTTGGCTATCTAGGGCCGACTTTTAGAAATGTTAAAACTCACGTTTACGATAACAACATATCCAAGATTATTTTGGTGAACACTCTCGAGAATCAAGTTCCTTTTTGCATTGAATCAAAGGGATCCCAATAACTTAGAAGAAAAATATCCATCAAATGTAACCTCTTTTTTCTTATCAATTTTTTTAAAGAAAAAAGTGCTTCAAAGGGGCCTAATGTATCATCCAACAACATTAGACACTCATGAAAATAGAAAGTAAATTATAAGAGAGAAAACTATTGAAGAAAGTCAACAAATGTGTCAAAAAAATCATAGAATTTTAATCCTGACATTTGCAAAACAATTACCTCTAACGGCTAATTCTCCGAGAAATGATGTCAAATCCATAAATATTTTGCGTAAGAAAATATGCAAGTATAAAAAAAAAAGAGAAAAGGAGAAGTATTTCTCCCGGTTCATCGTCTCCTAGAAAACTCTATGAATTATCATTATTTGTCCGTCATTTACTTGAATTGGTAGATCAAGTCTTTCACCGGAACACAAAAGGTTAATCACTTGATCGGACACCCACCGGGTATAAATTCAAATGCAATAATCTTTCACTCAATTCAGAGGTTATTACATCGACCGAGTTCCACCTTTGTTACACGTCTTTATAATCGGAAAGAGTTGGTAAATTCGAACACAGTTAGTATCGAACCTTTCCATAGATTTGAACTTTTTAGTTTATTTAATACTTTAAATGTTTCACTCAGTGGTATATATGCCTCGATTTTGTAAAAGGGTGTACAAGAGATTTTCTCTAGCTTCTGAAATCATACACACACACGAATGTTTACATCTCAACAAATTATGGAATCCAACATAATTGTTATCATGTGCAATTATTTCAATGTTGTTTCCAACAAGTTGTATATGATGGAGAACATGACCAAGCTTCTGGCCTCAAAGCTTATGCTATTGGGGTGAAGGAAACGGAGCCTAAAGAATCTTTGGCTTATCTTACAGAAGAACTACATATTTTCGAGTCTATTTTAAGACTGAATATGCTGCTTCATGTCAAAAAGAGATACTAAAAGGTAAACTTATCTTACAGATGCACTATATATACATCAAACTCTACTAACTTGGTTTAATAGCACATTGTACTCTTATTATTGCATTACCTTGAAGAAAGTATTTATTTAAATTTTAAAACTCCCAAGCAGTAACTCTTATCAAAAAGAGTAACAACATATACGGGGCCGGCAAATGAATTCGAGAGGTCATGTGCGATATCAAAAATAGGCCTCCTAAAAGGAAAATCCTTAATATATCTAGATATTATCACACAAAGAAAACTGTTATAAGCAGGGGAAAAAAAGAGTGTCTGAATCATACAAGTATTCAGTTCAAACTCTCACCGATGATACAACTATACCACTAACTTTTAACTAAACCTTATTTGTTTTGGTTCAGTATCTCAATCATCATCAAGTTCCGATGAAAGCTCGAGCAGTGAAAGTGAGAGTAATCACAAAAAAAGCAGCAAGCACCGCAGGAGACGTTGAAAGATCAATACATCACTTGAAACCTTATTTGTTTTGGTTCATTAAGCGGATTACTGTTTTTTAAACCTTGTTCATAAATTTTGTGTAATACTAACTTGTAATGGTTTTGGTTCAATAGATATGACACATATTTGTCTGCATTAGTTTCATAATGTTTTTTATTTATTTAATTTCACAAAGATTCAACTTGAGATGATTAGTGTATCTTAGGACAATTCTTTTTACTTATTAGTTGGTTTGATTGAACGTGTTGTAGTAAGAGATTCACCCAAACGTGGAAGAGTGAATTCCATAGGTCGACGTCCGGTCAAAAAAACGACTATCAAGACCATTGTCCTATGTTAGCCAGTTTCAACTATGGACCATTCCGCAACGAAATAATTTTAATATTTAAAAGAAGTATTTATTTTTTGGGGGTTATGGTGGTGGTAGTTTAGGGTAGTGTAGGTAGGTGTTGGGATGTTTGCGAATCGGTTCATCTATAAATCTTACTTTATATAGTTCAACCAAAATATTGAACCTCAACCTAATCTCATTCGCGGTTAACCTTAACTTAGTTAACCTTTAACATTTCATACAAATAAAAGTGATTTAAAAAAGTTTTTAGATAAAAAAAAGTAGCTCATGCATGTGAAAACAAAGAAAACCAAATAAGATTCATCGGTTTTGTAAAACTAATGACAAATTTATTTATTTATATATACGATTTAATATAAATTTTTCTTATCTAACTTATATATATTAGATACTTGCCTATATAGATACTTACATTGTATATAAATATATATGTTTATTATAACTATACTTATAAGTAGTCCGATTTGATTATTCGTTTATATTGGAGTATCGATTCAAATATGATTCATATAATGTCGATATTTAAAACATATTAACATAACCATAATTTAGATTAGTGATAGGACGACTCAATAATAAAAAATAAAAACTTGTAACTCAAACTTTTTGAAAAATGATACTTAACTACTTTTTCCAAAGGAAAGTATTAAAATGAGGGAAAAAATACAAGATTATGGGATTAAAGGATGGCTACAAATGAGAGAAGAGAAACCTATTTATACAAGTCTTCCACCAAAGGAGTTCTCTAGAACCATAATCCATAATTATCTAATCTAGATATTTACGTTAGACCTCTCTACATACTCTAAGGTGTTGTTTGTTTTCAAAAAAATACCTCTGCAAATGACCGAATATGAGGTTTTAGAAAATTCGGATGTTTGTCTTTTATTTTCATTTAGAAGTTAAAACCTCTTCCAAGATATGATCGAATTTGATTTTGGATTGTCTATGAATACCATTGCCCCCCCCCCCCCCCCCCCCCCCCCCCCCCTCGCGTCCATTTCGGATGTTTGTTTTTTATTTCCATTTAGAAATTTCGGATGTTAGTTTTTTATACAACTTCAAAGAGTAAGATGTCATTTTATTTCCAATACAAAATTGGTGCTTCAAATTGACTTAAGATTTATCATTGGATATTTCTATGGACGAGTAAAATTGAATGCGTGTAATTTAAAAACGCTTTAGCTATAAAAGTTGTTATACAAAGAAAATTACCCGTCAGCGATGTGCTTAGGTTCCCATCCAGCAATGTTACTTGCATCAACTCGTGCTCTTTTCCACGATTCAATTTTGGTGACATACTTCTACTTTTGTTGGAAAGTGCTTTTCCGAATTCCCATTTTTGATATCTGTGACATTCGCGAATTTCTAGGTATATTTCTATCGTTCCGTATTCGTTTTATTTATTTATGTTTATGTTTTGACCCTATCGTATTTCTATTATGTTTTATCGTATTCGTATTTTATGAGTATTGTATTCGTATTTCTCGTATTTTATGAGTATCGTATTTGTATGTTATGTGATTCGAATCTTTATGTCGGGAACGTATAGTCTTAAGTGCCTTTAGTATAAGTCTAGTATGCTCTTATGATAAGTTTAGGGGAATTATGCCTTAATTATACGATTAAGATTAACGTTTAAAAAGTATTTCATTTTAGTCCTTTCGGAAATTTATTACAAAGCTAGTCCTATGGGAGAAATTCTATTACAATTTTAGTCCTTTCCAGATTTTTATTACAAAAATCGTCCTAAAAGGGTCTACCAACCTATTTTGTCTTATTTGTCACCTAACTTTTTGTCTTATCTAGATCTGAACTTTTGTCTCATTCACATCATCACCTACACTCTCTCTCTCTCTCTAAAAACACCTACAAACCCTCCTCCTTCTCTCTACATTTTCCGGCGATCCAACCGTTGAATTTCCAATCCGAGACCAGATTATTGTTCACCATCATCACCTCTATCTATCCTCCGAATTTCGTTACGATCGGGTAAGTATTTCTCGATTTTTGTTTTAAACTTTGTTATTTTGATTCAATCACGGAAATACCACTTTTCACCGTCAAAACTCAAATTTTATTTAAGATTATTGTTCCTAAACATATTCTGGACATAGGGTTTCATTTATGGATCATTTGGACACCTAAAACACTCAGAAATCGAATCCCGAATGTTATTTTTCGTAAAAACCCAGTTACGGCACGTAACTGTGTTACGGGCACGTAACTGAGCACGTAACACACTTCAGGGTCACGTAATTCACTTGTTTCGCACGTAATTAAGCAATTACGTGACTTGCATGTCACGTAACAATGGTTGATCACGTAATTGTCTAGTATGATCCGTAACTTCGTTCTTGCACGTAACAAGCTTCATGAACACGTAACTAAGCCTTCTTTATCACGTAATTGACAATTACGTGACTTGTAAGTCACGTAATTAACTCTGTTGGGTTATAACTTAGTCAATATAGTTTAACCATAAACAATGAATCCTAACAAACAAACGAAAGTAACTTAAACAATCAGTTTGATGATTATGAAGTTACTACGGAAGAACACAAAGACAAGTTGGTGCGGCTGTTCAACAAAGTTACTACGGTAGATAGAGTTACTACGGTTACTACGGACAAGGTCAGAGTCAAGATGAGAAAGTCAAGCCAAGATACACGGAAGACAAAGACTTATCTTAGAAGAAACAAATCTAATTAGATAGAGTTATAATTAGATTAGATTTCCTTTTGTAATTAGATAAAGTTTCCTTAATCTAGATAAGGTTATATTTAGATAAGGATAGACGTAGAATTCTAGTTTAACTAGAACGAGCCTCAAGGTCTATATATAGATAGATCCTTGAAAGATAGAAAACACGTTGTATTGATATAATTCTGATTAATACAATTGAGGCTTAGAATTCGACAATACTATTGTTTATTTCTTATTCATTCTTTATTGTTCGATAAACTCGTAATATTGAAGTGTTCATCCGCTGCTGAACTTCTTCAATAGATCTTGATCTACAACGTTAGCAAACCTGTTAGTTTATCTAGACTAACACGATCCTGACAAGTGGTATCAGAGCACAGGAGGTGCTTTAGATCCATAGATCAACGAGTTACAAATCCTCACAAGCAAAAATCATTACAACCACGATGACAGAAATTGCATTAGGAAAAGTTCCCATCCTAAAGAGCAACGAATTCGACTTATGGAAGCTACGAATCAAGCAACACATCCTACTGGCCGATTACACAGTATGGGATGTGATCATCAATGGTAACAAACGACCTGCTGCCCAAGGAGCTGATGGAGAACCAGGAGTGAATGCTCGTGCACTTATAAGCGATCTTGAAAGAAGGGAGAAACAAACTGAAATCAAGGCCCTTAGTATTCTTATGATTGCAATTCCAAACGAATATCAATCGCAATTCGAAGAATATGAAGATGCCAAATCGCTATGGGAAGCACTGGAAAAGAGATTCAGTGGAACCAAGAATACCAAAAAGAACAAGAAGGCTCTTCTCAAACAAGAGTACGAAAATTTTAATGGTTTACCTGGCGAACGAATGACTCAAACTTTTGATCGATACAAGAAACTCACTGGAGAGATGCTCAGCGCAGGAATCAAATATGAGAATGATGATATAAACAGAAAGTTTATCCGAGCACTAGGAAAGGAATGGATTGTATATACAGTTATCTACAGGCAAGGAGACGCTCTTGAAGCACTAGAACTAGACGATCTCTACAACGATCTCAGAGTCTTTGAATCTGAAGTTGAAGCTGAGAAGATCTCCACCAACAATCCCAGTATTACCAATGTTAATACTGCCCTTGCAACAACCTCTGGAGGATCCAAACATGAAATCAGCGAAGAGATTTCATTCGAATCCTTTATATGTAAGTGTGCTAATCTCACAGTTGAAGAGGTCAAACAGATGCATCAAGATGACTCTGAAGAAATCGATCTTAAGTGGCAATCTGCTATGTTGGCACTACGCGCTAGAAGATTCTTAAATAAAACAGGAAGGAGATTCAATCCAAGAAACAACGAACGAATCACCTTCGACAAGAGCAAAGTGAAGTGTTATGAATGCAGTGAACTAGGTCACTTCGCTAGAGATTGCCCAAACAAGTCCAATACCAATAATCCACGAACCACTCAAGAGACAAATCAAAGTGCACTCATGTCTCAGGACATCTTTGGATTTATTGGAGCGACTTGGCTGAAGAAACAAGTCAGAATAGAGCACTAATCTCTGAGGAACAAATTCACGTAGAAAATACTGCGGCTACTATTCACCATGCATGCATAGCCGTAGTAACAGATGATGCGGACATCTTCGAAGACCTAGTTGCTACGGATGATGCATTTTCTACTGAGTTGGATTATGTTGACGTTGGCATTCCTGCACTCAACAACAACATACTGGGATATGACTGGACAGATGATGATCAAGGAACATCAAACGAGGATGCACTAATGGCTATTGACTCATCAACTCCAACTTCCGCATCACTAAAGGCCGAGGTAACCAACAAACTTTGTACTCCTGAATGTAAAAATATAATCACTAAGTACAAAGATCATAATCAACTAATGAGTGACTCCATTAGAGACTTAGAAGAACAAAGAAGGTCAGCTCTTAGAGTAATTGATAACTTAGAAAACCAGATTAAGTCCCACAAAGTAAATGAACAAAGCTATCAAGAAAAGATAAATCTCCTTGAATGGCAACAAGAGGACTTACTTCTAAAACTCAAAGCTGCTAGGGATAAAGTTAAACTGTTAGAACAAGAACACACTAAAATTGAGTTAGATGTAGGGAAGCTAGAATTTGCCTCTAAATCTGTAACCGACCTTTGCCAAAAACAAATTCATAGTAAGGTTAAGGCTGGCCTAGGATACAAAGAAGTTGCCCCTCCATTTAACCAAAACTATATCCCACCATCTTTAGATGAACCTAGAATCCCAATCTCCCAGACACCTCCAAAGGAATCATTCAATGTTGATCCAATCAACTACGATGAAGTTCTAATAGAGGACTTAGTTGAAGAAAGTAAAGTCCATATTGTGAAGAACAAGGACATTCCACTGGAAAATCATTTACTCACAATAGAAGGAATAACTTTACCTTCTTCACAAAGTTTAGTGTCTCTGCCCCCCTAATAACCCCACTAAGATTGCAAAAACACCTTCAGAAAGCAAAACTAAGCAAACCCCTAAGGAAAACAACAAACACCCAGGGAAACGAGGAAATCAAAGAAACATGAACCAAGTCAAAATCCAAATGGTCAGGTTGTACAACAAACTAGAAAGGGATGTTTTATTTGTGGTAAGCTAAATCACTATGCAAAGATTTGTTATCACAATCCACAAAACCAAGTACAAGTGACTCAAAAACCACATCATGGGGTGGGCTACAAGGGAAGGGTTGTCTCTAAAACCAACTTTGTCAAACAATCATCTTCAAGAAATCACATTGGTACAAACAGGAACAAAAACTTCAACAATAGAGTTAGTACTGCTAGACAAAAAGTAGTTTCTACGGCTAAGGTTAATACGGCCAAGAGTAAAAGTGTTAATACTGCTCGTGTTAATACTGTGAAAACTAACCGTATGAAACCTAATCGTGTTAATACTGCGTAACTTTGTCACTAAAGGCTCCTATTAACAATAAGAAACAACGACATGTCAAACCAGTACCTACTCAAATTGCTAAATCAAAAGTTGTTAACACCAATATATTCATAAAAACAAATCTTTCAAGAAAATGTGGCAACCAAAGGTTCAAGTAACTCAACCACCTATCCCCACTGATTTTTCAAAACTTGTACAAAGGAAGGTGAGTTACTTCGATGATATGGGCAAACCCAAGTCCAC
>CAJVGC010000001.1:68310394-68347573 GCA_910822075.1 Senecio squalidus | reverse complement strand
GTCTTGCTGGGTATTATCGCCGATTCATCGAGAACTTCTCCAAAATCGCTTCACCGATGACAAAGCTGACACAGAAGAGTGAACCATTCGTTTGGGGTTCCGATCAGGAGAAAGCATTTCAAGTATTGAAGCAGCGGTTGTGTAACGCTCCTGTTCTTAGTCGCCAGTTGGTTCCGAGAATTTTGTTGTTTATTGCGACGCTTCGCACAAGGGTCTGGGTTGTGTGCTTATGCAGAATGGTAAAGTTATAGCTTACGCTTCGCGTCAGTTGAAAGTCCATGAGCAGAATTACACGACACATGATCTAGAATTGGGAGCCGTCGTATTCGCATTGAAGATTTGGAGACATTATCTGTATGGGACCAAGTGTACTGTATTTACCGACCACAAGAGTCTTCAGCACATATTCGATCAGAAGATGCTGAACATGAGACAACGACGCTGGGTTGAGTTATTGAACGACTATGATTGCGACATTCGCTACCACCCTGGTAAGGCGAACGTTGTTGCTGATGCGCTAAGCCGTAAGGAAACAGTCAAACCAGTCCGTATTCGTTCTATGATGGTATCTATTCAGACGAGCTTGAAGGCTCGGATTATTCAGGCACAGGAGGGTATTATGACAGAGGACCGTGTTAAAGAGGAAAGGTTGTATAAGTTGGCGTTGGAATTAGAACCGAAGGAGGATGGAGTTCTGTATTTCCTCGAGCGTATTTGGGTTCCGATTAGTATCCGTCAGTTGATTCTGGACGAAGCCCATAAGTCGAACTATTCCATTCATCCGGGTTCCGACAAGATGTATCATGACTTGAAAGATTTTTATTGGTGGCCGGGTATGAAGCGTGAGATCGCCGAGTATGCTAGTCGATGTTTGACTTGTTCCAAAGTGAAGATCGAGTATCAGAAACCGTCTGGGCTACTCCAACAACCGAAGATTCCTGAGTGGAAATGGGAACGTATTACTATGGATTTTGTTACAAAGCTTCCGAGATCTTCGAGTGGTTATGACAGTATCTGGGTTATTGTTGATCGTTTGACGAAGTCTGCTCATTTCCTACCGATTCGTGAGAATTATCCGATGGAGAGATTCGTACGTTTGTATATTTCCGAGATTGTATCGAAACACGGAGTCCCTGTATCGATTATTTCCGATCGTGATGCTCGTTTCACCTCACGATTTTGGAAGTCATTCCAGACCGCTATGGGTACAAGATTAGATATGAGTACCGCCTATCATCCGCAGACCGATGGTCAGAGTGAGAAAACTATTCAGACCTTGGAAGATATGCTACGAGCTTGCGCAATTGATTTTGGTGGTAGTTGGGATGTTCATTTGCCGTTGATTGAGTTCTCGTACAACAACAGCTATCACACGAGTATCAAGTGTGCACCTTTTGAAGCTTTGTATGGCCGCAAATGTCGATCGCCTGTATGTTGGGCAGAAGTTGGAGATAGTCAGATTTCTGGTCCGGAGATTATACAAGAGACCACTGACAAGATCTTCAAGATCAAGGAGCGATTGATTACTGCAAGAGATCGACAGAAAAAGTATGCTGATAAGCGCAGGAAGCCTCTTGAGTTCAGTGTTGGAGATATGGTATTATTGAAGGTATCTCCATGGAAAGGGGTTGTCCGATTCGTGAAGCGCAGCAAGCTGAGTCCGAGATACACGGGTCCGTTCAAGATCTTAGCCCGCGTCGGCCCAGCTGCGTATCGACTAGATTTGCCCGCAGAACTGAGCAGCGTACATAATGTATTTCATGTGTCTCAGTTGAAGAAATGCCTGGCTGACGAAACTTTATTAGTTCCGCTTGAGCAAATCCAGATTGATGATAAGCTTCATTTCGTTGAAGAACCGATCGAGATCGTTGCTAGTGATGTTAAGCGTCTGCGACGAAGTAAGATCCCGATTGTCAAGGTTCGTTGGAATTCCCGTTTTGGAGCTGAGTTCACGTGGGAACGCGAAGACGAAATTCTGCGGAAGTATCCTCACCTTTCTCCCGGAAGTAGTACCAAGTGATAATTTCGAGGACGAAATTTCTTTTTTACTTGGGGAGACTGTGACATTCGCGAATTTCTAGGTATATTTCTATCGTTCCGTATTCGTTTTATTTATTTATGTTTATGTTTTGACCCTATCGTATTTCTATTATGTTTTATCGTATTCGTATTTTATGAGTATTGTATTCGTATTTCTCGTATTTTATGAGTATCGTATTTGTATGTTATGTGATTCGAATCTTTATGTCGGGAACGTATAGTCTTAAGTGCCTTTAGTATAAGTCTAGTATGCTCTTATGATAAGTTTAGGGGAATTATGCCTAAATTATACGATTAAGATTAACGTTTAAAAAGTATTTCATTTTAGTCCTTTCGGAAATTTATTACAAAGCTAGTCCTATGGGAGAAATTCTATTACAATTTTAGTCCTTTCCAGATTTTTATTACAAAAATCGTCCTAAAAGGGTCTACCAACCTATTTTGTCTTATTTGTCACCTAACTTTTTGTCTTATCTAGATCTGAACTTTTGTCTCATTCACATCATCACCTACACTCTCTCTCTCTCTCTAAAAACACCTACAAACCCTCCTCCTTCTCTCTACATTTTCCGGCGATCCAACCGTTGAATTTCCAATCCGAGACCAGATTATTGTTCACCATCATCACCTCTATCTATCCTCCGAATTTCGTTACGATCGGGTAAGTATTTCTCGATTTTTGTTTTAAACTTTGTTATTTTGATTCAATCACGGAAATACCACTTTTCACCGTCAAAACTCAAATTTTATTTAAGATTATTGTTCCTAAACATATTCTGGACATAGGGTTTCATTCATGGATCATTTGGACACCTAAAACACTCAGAAATCGAATCCCGAATGTTATTTTTCGTAAAAACCCAGTTACGGCACGTAACTGTGTTACGGGCACGTAACTGAGCACGTAACACACTTCAGGGTCACGTAATTCACTTGTTTCGCACGTAATTAAGCAATTACGTGACTTGCATGTCACGTAACAATGGTTGATCACGTAATTGTCTAGTATGATCCGTAACTTCGTTCTTGCACGTAACAAGCTTCATGAACACGTAACTAAGCCTTCTTTATCACGTAATTGACAATTACGTGACTTGTAAGTCACGTAATTAACTCCCATGGTCACGTAATTATGGTTATGTCACGTAAGTCTTGCTTGATCTTCACGTAATTCCTCCTATAGCCCGTAATTGTTCCTCTATCACGTAATTCTTGTTATGCACGTAAGTAGATCACGTAATAGCATGAAGGTCACGTAACATTGATCCGTAACTCTCTTGGCTTGCACGAAATTCCTTGTTGTTCACGTAATTGTAGCCTTTGTCACGTATTACTTCTATGTCACGTAAGAAGCTTGTTGATCACGTAACTTGATACTTACGTGACTTGTAGTGCACGTAAGTATGAGGATCACGTATCTAGTCTGCTGACTTTCCGAAACACTTGTAATCCCGTTAAATCGATACTCTTATTGGCCATTTCAAAACCCGTATAAAACGTTAATCATTAAGGCATACCCTACTAGACTTAGAGATACTTAGACATGTTTATTTACGTGATGTTTAGGGCACTTAGACGTGGGAGCTTGACGGTATTATAGTATTTCCCGACATATCGAGATTTGGATTGCTTTGCTATACAGTGAGTTATTCGTTGCCCTTTTTACCTTTTTATACTTTTTGGGCATGATTAGCGTTATAAATAAATGTATTTTTTATGGTATATTATGTATTATGAGTATGTATTATGGTATGTATTTTGGATATGAATGCTTTAGATGGTCTTACCCAAACTTGTACCGCCTTTGTGGTAGTACAAGGCCCCGTATACACACCTGTTAGCTTTTGGCCGCCGGTTCGTATATATAGCGCTATATGGGTCTAACAAACCCTCATTTCTAACACGATGGATGATGGATGCGCCCTGTCCGTGTTAGTAATGTTATGACCGTGATTTTCGAGGACAACCTAGCTTAAGACACTAGGTGGGGTTAGTTGCCAGTATTGTTATGGTTCAGGTGTATTGTATGTTCCTAAAGCTATTATTCTATCCAGTATGGTATTATGTTATCTATCCAGTATGGTATTATGTTATCTATCCAGTATGGTATTTTATGAATTGAGTATGGTATTTTTATGAAATGATTATGGTATTTTATGGTATAAGTATGAGTATTTTATCAAAAGGTTTTGTAAACCTCACGTATATTTTGAAACATCATTTTCAAATGACTTATCTTCAAATCTTATCATTTTTGGGTCAAAACTTATTGAAAACTTTTATACAAATATGTTTTCACTTACTATTGCGAATAATTCACCAACTTTATGTTGACGTCGTATTTTAACGCTTTTCAGGGATTTGAGGTTACTCTTTCTGATGCTATGCTTGCTTGGCTACGTGGATCTTTTGCATGGAATTTATTTTGCTTTATTTAATTCCTTAGTATCCCAAACGCTGTAGCCGTATTTTGAAATATTCGGATGATTGTAATAAGTATTCTACTTTCAAACTCTTTATCTTTGTCGATTATGTATGGATTACTATGTTTGATGTAACCTTTGAATCTCTGATACCGTATACACTGTACACCTCGGTTCCGCCATTTTTGCGGGGTGTGACAGAAGTTGGTATCAGAGCCAATGGTTATAGAGAACTAAGTGACCTTACAGAATCACTTAGACTATGACCTAGGCTTTCGGACCTATCTGATTTACTCTATGTGCGCATTTCTTTCTTTTGTGGGCCTGTATGTGGTTTGTATGCTATATGTGCTTTTGTTTTGCTTTTTATGCTTTGAGGCCTGCTCGTTTTAGTCGCACATCCGGTTATCGTTCTGATTTATTCTGTTTGACATTCGTAGAAGATGCCGCCTAAGAGAACTTCTACTAGGTCTACTCCTGCCGTCACTGCTACGAGAAGGTCGGCAAGGCGAGGTCGCGCCAGTGTGAGAGCGGGTGCTACGCCTCAGAATACCACTGCTGTCCCCAATGCTACTTCCACTACTCCGAACATCAGTCAGTTGATTGCGGAGCAGATAGCAGCGGCAATACCAGTGATTGTGGCACAGCTCAAGGAGACACCGGTGCAGGATGCCGACATGGGGTTTGAAGAACCTGTTATGCACGGCATTGGATCGGAAGGTACGGCGTCTGGGCGCGATGGTTCCGATGTGGGAAGAGCAGTGCACGTGGGAGTCGGAGGACCGAGTATTATTATTGAAGATCCACCCCGAGGCTGTTCGTATAAGACTTTTCTGGATTGCAAACCTACTGAGTTTAAGGGTACTGAAGATGCGGTTGCTACCCTGCAATGGTTTGAGAAGATTGAGTCTGTGTTTGACGTTTCGGGATGTGCTGAAGACAGCAAGGTTAAGTATGCTACGTTCTTGTTCCAGGGTAAAGCCCTAACTTGGTGGAACTCAGTGAAACGAGTTCAGGGCCGGGCTGCTGTTACCTTGATGACCTGGGAAAACTTGAAGGCTATGATGAAGAAAGAGTATGTGCCGACATCTGAGATGCAAAGATTGGAGAACGAGTTGTGGAACCTGACTATGCAAGGTTCTGATTTTCGTGGGTATGTGAACAGATTCTATGATTTGTGTGTTTTGGCTCCTCGTCTGGTGCGCACTGAGAATGAGAGGATCGAACGCTTCACGAATGGGTTGCCTCAGACTATGCGGGACCACATTATTTCTCATCTTCCGGGTACTCTTCAGAGTGCGGTTGATATTGCCGGTCGGTTGACCGCAAGTATGATTCGTGGTGGTGTCCTGCAACCTGTTGTGAGCCGCAGAGATTCTGGAAGATCCGAAAGGAGAGATATGGGTAACTCGAGGAAGAGAAGTCGTGGTCATGATCAGAGACCCCAACTTCCTCAGGTGTATGCGTTGACGGGTTCTGGAGCTGGTTATCAGGGCGTGCGCCCTAAGTGTGGTACATGCGGCAGTGCGCATGCGGCGAATGTGGCGTGTTGGGTTTGTAAACGCTGCAAGAAGTTAGGCCACACCGAGCAGTTCTGTGGAAGAGCTAATGGAGCGTGTTTTGAATGTGGAGAAGTGGGTCATCGCCGTCATCAATGTCCCAAGCTTATAGCACCTACTCCCCTTCCTACTCATGGTGCTGGTACTAGTGCAAGAGGAAATCCTGCCAAGAGCCGAGCTTTCGCTATGGAATCTTCCGAAGCTCACCAGGATCCGACTGTAGTCACTGGTACATTTCTTGTCGATGATTATCCTGCTTTTATCTTGTTTGATTCGGGTGCCGATAGAAGCTTTATTTCTAGTGATTTCCGCCCCTTAGTAAACCGTGCTTCTAGTCCTTTAGAGCCTGCTTATGAGGTAGAAATAGCTGATGGTAGATGTGCCTGTGTTAGAGAAGTTATTCTTGATATTCCCCTCGTATTAGCCGATATTCCTTTTTCCATCGACCTTATTCCTATGAAACTCGGTAGTTTCGATGTCGTAGTCGGTATGGATTGGTTAGCGAAGCATAAAGGCGAGATAGTCTGTTATGAGAAGCTTATTCGTATTCAGAAGCCGGATGGAGATCAGATGATTGTACACGGAGACAAGGCTGGGAAACGCCTTAAAGTCATCTCAAGTTTGAAAGTTCGCGAGTATGTCCGTCAAGGTTGTTCTTTATATCTCGCTCATTTGGTGAAGAAAGATTATGCGATAAAGATTGATGGTGTACCGATCGTTCGCGAGTATTCTGACGTCTTCCCCGAAGATTTACCTGGAGTCCCTCCCCAGAGACAAACCGATTTTCGTATTGATCTTATTCCTGGAGCAGCACCTGTTGCTAAAGCTCCGTATCGTTTGGCTCCTTCCGAGATGCTCGAGTTGTCGAAACAAATTCAGGAACTGGTCGATAAAGGTTTTATCCGTCCTAGTTTCTCCCCGTGGGGTGCTCCTGTTCTCTTTGTTAAGAAAAAGGATGGCTCCATGCGTTTATGTATTGATTATCGGGAGTTAAACAAGCTGACTGTGAAGAACCGTTATCCCCTTCCTCGTATTGACGACTTATTCGATCAACTTCAGGGCTCTTGCTATTTCTCTAAGATCGATCTTCGCTCTGGTTATCATCAGTTGAGAGTTCTGGAAGATGATATACCTAAGACCGCTTTTCGTACTCGGTATGGTCATTATGAGTTCATGGTGATGCCGTTTGGTCTGACAAACGCCCCTGCAGCATTCATGGAACTAATGAACCGTATTTGTCGTCCGTATCTTGACAAATTCGTTATCGTATTCATCGACGACATTCTGATCTATTCCCGAAGTCGCAAGGAACATGAAGAGCATTTGCGTCTTGTTCTAGAAGTACTTCGAAAGGAAAAGTTGTATGCGAAATTCTCTAAGTGCGAGTTCTGGTTATCCGAAGTTCAATTTCTTGGCCACGTGGTTAGCGCGAAGGGTATTCACGTTGATCCTGCTAAGATTGAAGCTGTTAAAAGTTGGGTTGCACCAAAGTCACCGACCGAAATCCGTTCGTTTTTGGGTCTTGCTGGGTATTATCGCCGATTCATCGAGAACTTCTCCAAAATCGCTTCACCGATGACAAAGCTGACACAGAAGAGTGAACCATTCGTTTGGGGTTCCGATCAGGAGAAAGCATTTCAAGTATTGAAGCAGCGGTTGTGTAACGCTCCTGTTCTTAGTCTGCCAGTTGGTTCCGAGAATTTTGTTGTTTATTGCGACGCTTCGCACAAGGGTCTGGGTTGTGTGCTTATGCAGAATGGTAAAGTTATAGCTTACGCTTCGCGTCAGTTGAAAGTCCATGAGCAGAATTACACGACACATGATCTAGAATTGGGAGCCGTCGTATTCGCATTGAAGATTTGGAGACATTATCTGTATGGGACCAAGTGTACTGTATTTACCGACCACAAGAGTCTTCAGCACATATTCGATCAGAAGATGCTGAACATGAGACAACGACGCTGGGTTGAGTTATTGAACGACTATGATTGCGACATTCGCTACCACCCTGGTAAGGCGAACGTTGTTGCTGATGCGCTAAGCCGTAAGGAAACAGTCAAACCAGTCCGTATTCGTTCTATGATGGTATCTATTCAGACGAGCTTGAAGGCTCGGATTATTCAGGCACAGGAGGGTATTATGACAGAGGACCGTGTTAAAGAGGAAAGGTTGTATAAGTTGGCGTTGGAATTAGAACCGAAGGAGGATGGAGTTCTGTATTTCCTCGAGCGTATTTGGGTTCCGATTAGTATCCGTCAGTTGATTCTGGACGAAGCCCATAAGTCGAACTATTCCATTCATCCGGGTTCCGACAAGATGTATCATGACTTGAAAGATTTTTATTGGTGGCCGGGTATGAAGCGTGAGATCGCCGAGTATGCTAGTCGATGTTTGACTTGTTCCAAAGTGAAGATCGAGTATCAGAAACCGTCTGGGCTACTCCAACAACCGAAGATTCCTGAGTGGAAATGGGAACGTATTACTATGGATTTTGTTACAAAGCTTCCGAGATCTTCGAGTGGTTATGACAGTATCTGGGTTATTGTTGATCGTTTGACGAAGTCTGCTCATTTCCTACCGATTCGTGAGAATTATCCGATGGAGAGATTCGTACGTTTGTATATTTCCGAGATTGTATCGAAACACGGAGTCCCTGTATCGATTATTTCCGATCGTGATGCTCGTTTCACCTCACGATTTTGGAAGTCATTCCAGACCGCTATGGGTACAAGATTAGATATGAGTACCGCCTATCATCCGCAGACCGATGGTCAGAGTGAGAAAACTATTCAGACCTTGGAAGATATGCTACGAGCTTGCGCAATTGATTTTGGTGGTAGTTGGGATGGTCAGAGTGAGAAAACTATTCCAGACCGCTATGGGTACAAGATTAGATATGAGTAATGATGTAGGTTTCGATTTGGTGATGAAACTAGCTAAAATAAGGTGTTTTATGGTGAATTTATGGAAATTTTGTAGAGAGAAGGTAGAGAGAAAACAAGGGTATTAGAGAGAGAAAGTGTGTGTAAAGGGCGTGTTTTGAAATGATGAAAATGAACAAAAACAAGATCCATGGAATGCTCACATACATCCAAAAATCACAGAAGGTGGTGTTGGAGTCGGATTGGTGGTGATTCAGTGGTCCAAAACGGTGAAAATGACATTTTCGGACATACATGAAAAACAGAAGACTGCGGCGCACCGAGTATGGACTGCGCCGCAGTCCTTATAACTTCTCTGTTATTTTTATCGTTAAAGGACTCAACTTGTAATACCATTGTCGTTAAGTCCAGTCAAAAAGCCAAACCGAAAACCAAACACATAATTGTTTTTGGTTTTTTCGTTTAAAGCCAAATTATAAAACCCTTACATACATACATGCATATAATGTTGAGGTTCATGTAAAAACAAACACAAATACAAAAATGGTAAAAACACCAGAAAATAATAAAAAAAAACCTTATTGGAAAACATATTTTTGAAAATTTCTTTCGAAAAATCATAATTAAATAACTTTTATAAGTTTTTCATGTAAAAGAAGAAGAAAAAATAGGGTTTTTTATCTCCAAAATTTGATGCAGTTTTTTCAAAATTAGATGTATTTTGATAACATTAAACATGTTAAAGGTATAGATAAATAGTTAACAAACTAAACTACAATAACAATATGTAAATATTTAGATTATATGTTTTTCATTGAAAATATTAAATGTAAAAAATTATTAAAAATTTCGTTTTCTAGGAAAAATGATTAGAGATATTATTTATTCGTCATACATGAATCTTAATATGCACGTTTTCATATGTACATTTTTTTAAAGATGTAGATACTAAAATGTGAGTCGGTTTTGATTTTAATTATAATTAATTTAGGTATTTTTAATAAATTATAATTATAATTCCTTTTACATATTCTATTTTTTCAAAACATTATTATATCTATATTATTAAAAATTTCGTTTTCTAGAAAAAATGATGAGAGATATGCACAAAACATTATTATATCTAGTAAGGATGAGTTGATCGGGTTTTCCCCTTTTTATAACCCTAAACCCAATACAATAAGGATTTGTTAGTTCGATTCCGATTACAATTAGGGTTTATGTTAGTATGATGCTGAAAACGGAGAATAGGATGAGAGATACAATTATTCATGTTAGGAGGAGAGTGACTGTGATGAAGGGAGTAACATCGAAAGGATAGTTAAGGAAGAGTGTGCAGGGAGGAAAATACATGTTGAAATCAGGAAGATGTCGAGAAAAGTTAGGAGTGATGATGATAATGATACTAGGAGACGACAAGGAAAGAGGAATTTAGGGAAGACTGCCTCGTATGATCACTGATAAAAGCAGCTTGGAATATCAATGTAACCATTTTTTTATTGATGAGGCCAAGTTAGAAAGGCCAAGTTTCAGGTAAACAGTTTACTGAATAGAAATGTAACCATAAATGAATATGAATAATTTGTTTCCAAGAGTTGGTTACTGATAATATTTCGTTATGCAGGGCCATCAAGCTGTTCGTCCAGAGTTGGACCTTGTTGAGCCGGAAGATCAGTTAACACATGAAGTATCTTTTCTTGATACACTCGATCCAGAGACTGCCTTGGGTAGATAAATATATATGGATAATATTTCACATATTTTCTGAGTATACTAATATGTGCTTATAACGGGTGTTATATTGTGTTTCAGATATATTCAAGATGGATCCTAATTTCATTGAGAACGAAAAAAGCTATGAAAAGTTAAAGAAAACCATTCTTGGTGATGAATCTTCGGAAGAAGAGGAAGAGGGTGGCGAGGATTATTCTGATGACGAGGAGGATGAATCTTCGGAAGAAGAGGATGAAGAACAAATGAGAATAAGAGATGAAACCGAAACAAATTTAGTTAACCTCCGAAGAACCATATATTTAACAATTATGTCTAGTGTTGATTTTGAGGAAACTGGTCATAAGCTTTTGAAAATCAAACTACAACCCGGACAAGAGGTATTAAATTTCTGTCCTTTTTTAAACATTTGTCATCGACTTACAAAATATTGGAAATTTATAGAGGTATTTGGTATATGCAGATGGAGCTTTGCATAATGTTGTTGGAGTGTTGCAGTCAGGAGAGAACTTACCTTCGTTACTACGGACTTTTGGGCCAGAGGTTTTGCATGATCAACAAAGTCCACCAAGAAAATTTTGAGAAATGTTTTCTTCAGCAATACTCTATGATTCATCGACTTGAGACAAATAAGCTGAGAAACGTGGCCAAGTTTTTTGCTCATTTACTTGGGACTAATGCTTTACCTTGGCATGTTTTGGCCTATATTCGGTTGACCGAGGAGGATACAACTTCCTCTTCTAGAATCTTCATCAAGATTTTGTTCCAGGTATTTGGACCAACTTCCCTAATTTCTCTCTTTACCTTAGGCACTTGTAAAATATGATTACAGTTTCAAAGTTTATGATACTTGTCGTTGATTGGCTATTACCTTGGCCGAACCTTATTCCTTATGCTAGAGGTTGCAAAACTGGCTGATATGCGGGTTGGTTAGTAGGTCAAAATGTGTTTGGGTCAAAACATGCAACTTTGGACCGGGTCAGAATATGGTGGTTAATCCTGAAATATTTTTTGTTCAAATTATTGTTATTTTTTATCCAAATAGTTACTGTAAATTATGACAACTCAAGTTATATCATTTAAAATAATAGTTTTTAAGTGGTTTTCATATTTAAACGGATTTTCATATTTAAACGGGGAATCAAAGTTGATCAATGTAAATTGGAAAGTTCGGTTATCGCACATAACCTGATATGCAGTAAGTCGATCGAAACTGTCACCTCTAATGAAATCCCGTCTTAATATAGATTTCTTCTTTGTCTCTTCTGTTGACTTTGAATTCTTTTCACCCCCTTCTAGCTAAAGAACACAACGTAGTTTGACCATCTAAAAGTAAATAGTAAAGTCCATTAGAAGATCCATTTCTCTGTATGCGTGTTTTTTTTGTGAGGGGTGAACGTAATTCTCTCTTATTCTTGTTTAATAGCTAAACCGAACCCTTTCTTGCAAGTTACTAAGTTGATTTTGATGCTATGTATACAGGAACTGTCTGAACATCTTGGTATCCGTTTATTGAACGAGCGCCTCAGCGACCCGACAATGCAAACTGATTTTGAGTCTATTTTTCCCAGAGATAACCCTAAAAATACACGTTTCTCAATCAACTTTTTTACATCTATTGGGCTTGGTGGGATCACCGAGAATTTGAGGGAGTATTTGAAGAATATGCCTCGTCTCATCGTGCAACAAAGGCCTGCTTCTTCTGAATCAGATGATTCTTCTAATGAAAGCTCGAGCAGTGAAAGTGAGAGAATTCACAAAAAGAGCAGGAGACGTTGAAACATCAATTCATCTATGATTAACAAAACGGTGTCAAAGAAAGTAAAAAATGTACAAAGGACCTTGAAAACTATAAATCACTGAAGTTGCAAAACAAAAACAAAAAAAGACTATGAAACATCTTAGTGGCATGAAAGAAACACAAAGTTTCAATCCAAAATATAACAACTATAAAAACCTACTCTTAACCTCGAAAAAATTCTACTCTCACTCCGTGTGCTCTTAGACAACCAAATGATTCACTTGACATTCAATCTTGTATAGTAAGTTTGGAATACACAGTTCAAATGAGACTTTGAATCATATCCGATTCTAAAGTTACATGTATAATCATCAGAAAAATTTCAGAGGAGTTTGTTAAAGAGTCGCATAGACTCTTCATCTAATAATAAACAGACTTGAGAAACCCGGTCTACCCTGTGAGTTATAAGCAAATGTTCATCCCTAGTTGTGATTATAATTCTGCTTCCATCCCCAACCAATCATGTGATCATCAACATCATCAAGAATAATCAACACATTTCTATGTCAACACTCGACACTTTCACTTCCGTTTTCAAAATAGTTGATAGTATTCAAACCAGGTTGCTGAATATTCTCAACAAAGCAATAACTATCAAATTCACTTGATGTTTTCATGTAAAGAGATGATGCAAGTGTGGTCTTACCACCACCCCCGATCCCCCATATCCCAACCATGCGCACACCACCTGACCCAATCTGTAATTGTGATTTCAAATTTTGCAGTCTAGTTCCTATACCAACAAGGTTTTCATTAATGGATGAATTTAACGATAACAATTTATCTAAAATTGTACCAACAATGTCTTTGATACATTTTGCTTCATGCCTGCATATTGGAAATTTATGGATAATTAACATATGCTCGAATTCACAAAGGGATGTATACTTTAGCCCACAAAAGTAAATCTTATCATGTCCAAATGAAATGGAACCATTGCCACACAAATTTATACCATATATACTTGTTATGACAATTATTGGTTTACAAGTTTTTTTACAAAAGGGATGGATTTTTTTTATATACAATCGTAACAACATTTAAGCGAAATGCCATATACAACTTCAAAGAGTAAGATGTCATTTTATTTCCAATATAGAATTGGTGCTTTAAATTGACTTAAGATTTATCATTCGATATTTCTACATTTCTTTCACCTAAACCCTATCAAACACGGTAGAGACTGATGCACATACAAGACAAATTTATCAAAACATATTATTTAAATGATACTAGAGTTTCGAAATAATATATAAATTTGTCTCGACGGAGGGGACTGAGCACCTTCAGTCCCCCTTGTCTCCGCCACTGAATGTGACGACTGAGCCGTTGTAGTGATATATTTAAAAATTATGTAAGGCGTAATTAAGGGAGTAGTTAAATTACCTTGTAACCCCTCCAAAGTTCTTTTTGCAAACTGTTATCTAGTTTTAGAACAACAAGCTTCCTTGGCTCGAAACTTTCTGGGAACGTACTTGCTGGATCCGTTACCCAAAACATATACCGCAACTCATTTGAGAGAAAATCAGGCCCTTCGGTATCTGTTTCATCAAAGTTACGTACAGAAAGCAACCTCAGTTTCTTTACTTTTGAAACAAGCTTACCAAAACCCGATGGACAACGATAACAAATTATTGCTTCAGTTATGATATTGTCCTGCAATAAAGGGACAAAACCGATTTAGTGGTTGCACTAAAGTATACCCTAGTATAGGTATGTGTGTGTGATTCGATGAATATTTTAAACAGCTAACTTAACATTTACCATGTTCATATTCCTAGAGCACATGTCTTCAATTGCTTCGGATTGCCAAAGCCTGGTATATTTTTCAGGACTGTTGGGATGTTCCCCTCTCACAATGTAATGTCCCATTTCTTAACGAGATCGTGCATATCAAACTGACCATCTGAATTAACAGTTATGAGAGCCTTTTGTATCAACACCTTTACCCCAATACGAGGGTGAAAACCGCAAGCTTCAATCATCCCCATGGCACATTTTGATATATCCAATATCCAAGAGTAACTCTTTCTCTAAAGGCCAAAGCCCATCGTAACTGATTTTATGCTTTTCCACAATTTCCATTTCTGGAATATCTTTAAGTCTATCCAAGGTACTAATCCACTCATCCTTGTCTTTGCCGTATAGAAAAGAACCTAGAACTATAAGTGCTAACGGGATCCCACCCGCATAAGTAACCACACGTTGTGAAAGCATCTTATAATCTTCTACGCGGTTATTCTTATTATATGCATACCTATTAAAGAGTCGCATAGACTCTTCATCTAATAATAAACTGACTTGAGAAATCCGGTCTACCCTGTGAGTTATAAGCAAATGTTCATCCCTAGTTGTGATTGTTAGTAATTGGCCTTATGCTAATTCTTGCTTTGAAAAAAAATGTTGTTGTATATGAAGAAAAGGAAAAGAAATACTAGAAATAAAGATAAGTATATTGATTGATGATAATGTTTTACAATCGACATATATATACAAATCCAAACGTTGCCAATGGTTATCCTTAAACCATTAACGTTACCAATGGTTATTCTTAAACCATTGTATCCGTTTATTGAACGAGCGCCTCAGCGACCCGACAATGCAAACTGATTTGAGTCTATTTTTCCCCGAGATAACCCTAAAAATACACGTTTCTCAATCAACTTTTTTACATCGATTGGGCTTGGTGGGATCACCGAGAATTTGAGAGAGTATTTGAAGAATATGCCTCGTCTCATCGTGCAACAAAAGCCGGCTTCTGAATCAGATGATTCTTCTAATGAAAGCTCGAGCAGTGAAAGTGAGAGAATTCACAAAAAGAGGAGCAAGCGCCGCAGGAGACGTTGAAACATCAATACATCAGTTGAAACCTATTATGCTAGATTGGGAAAAGAAAAGAAGTGCTTGGCTCACATTTAAAAAAAAAAAAAACATTTGCCGCTTGAAATACTAGGGGGTTCAAAGTAGTCATATTTGAGGTTTGGGCTTAAGGTGAAGGGTGAGCCAAAATATGTACTTCTTTTCTTTTCCCAATCTAGCATAAGCATTCGAAAAATTTCTCGTTTCTTATATTTGTTTGTCTCTAAATTCAATTTCATTAAATGATCTAATTATTTTAAACACAAAATTGAGTTGTGTTTTCAATATATTTGCTAAAATCAATCAAGGTAGAGAAAGATATTCCTTTATTTACAAGAAGAGGAGTCCATGTAGTTTTAGAGAAATCATCTTTAATAGTACGAAAGTATTTGAAACAATTATAAGGGGGTTGAGAATATGGCGCAATAACGACATGTAACATTTCAAAAATAGTAGAATTTATTGGAAGAATAAGGAAATTTCATTCTATGCATCTTTGTTTTCCGACAAGCAACAAATGACACTAGAAGACACATTATTTTGTTAAACGGTAAATGACCTAAACGACAATGTCACCATTATACTGGAGATGTAGTGTTGTGAGTAATAGAAACAAATGATGAACTTGACTATTGTGGATTGTGAAGAATGTAATCCATCTTGAGCATTACCATGCTTAGAAGATGCCTCTTTGAAGGCACTTAAAGAAAACAAGAAGTTTCCATATAAATAACTTATGTTTTGTATTGCGAAACTAATTTAAGTATAGACAAAATATTGATTTGGAAAGCAAGGACACGAAGCACATTGTAGAGAGTGATATGTGGATTTAAGTTTACGATTACCCGAGCTTTAAAACATTGAGCATATTCCTTTTTTGTATCTGACCAAACTTCAAATGCCGTTTAATAATAGAGTATGGTCCTCCTAATAACTCGTTTAACATAATGTAAGATCATAGTAATCATCAAATAATTACATTTCTCCCGATTATTGATTAGAGAATAACCTATTTCAGGCCCGACAAGAGTACCTAGTTTCAAACCTCAATTCGTTCTTAGCGCTAAAAAGGATCTTAGGAGCTTTTTCCCATTCACCATAAATAACAAATGAGATTGTTTTAAGTATCTCTGTAATGATAATGCATATCATCATTGAAATTAATTGTAACATAAATACGAAAAGGATTGATATCAACTTTTTCAGTTAACATTATGCTCAACAGATTGAAGCAAAATTACGAGCAAAGTGAAACTAGAATCAACACGAATTTCAAAGAAACTGGAAGAGATTGAACAAAGATACCGAATAAATGAACAATTACATATAAACTCATAATCTCGTAATCCATGAAAATGAGTTTATAAACTTTTTCATAATCTAAATAAACTCAATATAAAGACTTAAAATATAAATATATATATATATATATTGAATGGTTCATGCGAGAACTCTCACAAAAAATGTTAAATCACATTTCAATTTGTTCATTCATATGTAACTCTTTTGGAGATTAATAATCAAGTAAATATAAACGTAAAAAACTAAAAAATATCATATAAAATAACGTGAAAAAAATTCGTTCATATATGAACTCATTTTTTGAAAAAAAAACGTTCACATGTGAACAATTCTAAACACGTTTGATTTCATACAATTTTTTAAATTTTTCATATATATTTTTACTAGATTTCTAACATTCAATATTTTTTACATTTCAATAGACATAATCAGTGGTGTAGCCACACATAAACTAGGATGGGCAATAGCCCTCCCAAGCCCAATATTAATCTAATAGTATTTATATGTTGTGTGCAAAAATAAAAGAGAAAGAGACCTCTTCAGCAATTTCACCAGCTTTGACGTACGATTTTCTAACTCGGGCAATGAGGCCAGTGGCGACGTAAGCATAGACACCACCAGCGATTGCAATCGCGGGTACAATTGACAAAGTCACCAAACTTATCTGCCAAACTCTAACGAACCCGATTATAAATCCTGATAGAAATCTGCTGATGTAATGCATGAAGTTCCCCACCTGCAAGTACTTACTACATTATTATCTTTTTCTTTTTCTTCAAAACAAAATTGCAGTTTTTATGCTACATATTTTCGTTTTGTTTTCTGTAAAGTTATATATTTCATACGTATAGACGTGTAAAACTTGTTTGCATTTAAGAATGTAGCGATCGGTTTGTTTTTGTAAAATGAAGCATAAACTCGCCCGACTGACCCGACCCGAACCCGAATAAGCATATTAGGGTCGGGTTAATTCGGGTTGTATTCAAGTTTCGGGTTGATTTAACCCGAACCGAGAGACCCGATTCTTTATATGGTCGGGTTTCGGGTTGCTTTTATCTCAGAATTCGGGTTTCGGGTTGACCTGTTTAACCCGAAATATTGAATAAGGCTACAAGTATGAAAGAGTTTCATACATGAAGTGATGTGGGACAACTAAAATAGGGAAAACCAAAGGCATAATATGTATATAGGCTAGAAGTATGAAAGAGTTTCATACCTTAAACGATGTGGGACAACTAAAGTAGGGAAAATAAATGAAGAGTTGTCCCACATCGCTTCAAGTATGAAACTCTTTCATACTTCTAGCCTATATATATCATGTGCTTTGTTTTGTTGTATTCATCTTGAATTTTTTCAATATATTTGCTTTTTACATTTGCTATATGCAATATGTTTATTGTAGATTTTTTTGAACTTTTTTAATTGTTGTGGACCCGAACCCGAAATAACCCTCACCCGAAAGTTGCTTATTAGGGTCGGGTTGACCCGAATAACACCCCTAATTGTAGCCCACCCCAAATTAAGTTTATTAATGTTTATCATTCTATTACTTAGGAATAATTTTTTTTTAGCCCGTCCCATATAATATTTCTGGCTATGCTACTCGACATAATTACATGTTAATTGTCATTTTTTAAAAAGTTTTCGCATTAATCAGTCTATATATATATATATATATATATATATATATATATATATATATATATATATATATATATTAAAAAAAAATTTTATATATTCACTCACACCCAAAAAATAACAAAACAAAGAGAAAAAAATAATAATTATCCTTCTTCTACCTAATTTGAAAGACTTTTCTTCTTACACAAGACAAAACTATTTTCTTTTTTCACAAAATATATTATCTAATATTTTATATTTATTAAATAATAAAATAAAATAAATTAGTATAAACCCTTTCTCCAAGCAAAAATAAAAACAAAACCCTCCCTTGTTTTAAATTAGGTTTAAACTTATTATAATTATTTACAGTTATTCATCCATTTTTCTTCATTAATCAAAGCATTCGATTTTGTAAGTAATTTCCAATTTTTTTCTATAATCATAATTCCAGCATTTTATTATTATTCATTTATAACGTAGAAAAGGTTTACAAAAAATTATTATTATTATTATTAGCAGCAAATTACTTGTTACAAATCACTTTTTATTTTTGTTTGTAAACCCTAGAATTACTAGATTTTTTTTTTTTTTTGTTTTTTTTTTTTTTTTTTAATTTTGATTTGTATGTTGAAATGGCTAGAATCTGTTATTAATATTAGTAACAATTTTGGTTGTTTTAAATTACTTGTTATAATGTTTTCGAAACCGGAGAATTAGTAATGATTGTAATATTGGATTTGAATGATATATAGGAGAGATGAGTGCAAGCAGAGTTTTGTTAGGAGCTGCTGGCTGTTTAGGATTATATGCAGCTAGTAACAGTTTTTATAACGTCGAGGGTGGTCATCGTGCTATTGTCTTTAATCGTATTATTGGTGTCAAGGATAAGGTTGTTATGTTAACTTCTTCTCGTTTATTTTACATGTTATTATTATGTTTTTATATTATCGTCTTGAATGCTTACATGTTGTTTTTACTAATAGGTTTATCCCGAGGGAACGCACTTTGTAATCCCGTTTATTGAAAGGCCAATTATCTATGATGTGCGTGCGAGACCTCATCCAGTGGAAAGCGTTTCTGGTAGCCGTGATCTGCAAATGGTATATTTGTTTATATAAAAAGTTTTTTTGTTACGTGTGTATGTGCGTTTATTGGTTTTATTGTGACTTTGAATTTGGTGGTTTAGGTGAAAATTGGTTTGAGAGTCCTTACTCGTCCTGTTGCTGATGAACTACCTTCTATTTATCGAACTCTCGGTGAAGACTACAATGGCAAAGTCCTCCCTTCGATTGTTCATGAAACATTGAAAGCGGTTGTTGCACAGTATAATGCTAGTCAGCTTCTTACCCAGAGAGAGGTATTTAACGACTTTTTAAAGTCAAATACTCAATATGTTTTTATTTCTGTAAACTAACGATTGTAAACAATTGAAACGATTTGTAAACGAGAATGTGGTTATAAATGTTTTGTTTGAATGGAATTGGCTCTTATGTTAACTATTATTCAATAGGCTGTTAGTAGGGAAATTCGACAACTATTGACAGAGAGGGCGTCCCAATTTAACCTTGCGCTGGATGATGTGTCAATTACTAGTCTGACTTTTGGACGGGAATTTACTGCTGCTATTGAAGCAAAGCAAGTGGCTGCACAAGAAGCCGAGAGGGCGAAGTTTGTTGTGGAAAAGGCTGAACAAGATAAGAGAAGTGCTGTAATCAGAGCTCAGGTAACACTATTCCGCCTTACATATCAGGAATCTTGATTTTATTTACATGTATTTTACCTAAAATGTTGATAGAGGTTAATATTACCTAGATTATTGTTTGTTCAAACTTCAAAGCAATATCATCGACAATTTTCTATGTTGGTGACAATGGGTAAATTACTAAATTCTAATTAGTACTAGGGGTGGGAATTTCGACCCATTTGGTTATGAATGGGTTGATTTTGATTAAATTCTATAGTTTTCCAATGAGTCAATAAAACGAAATTGTCCAAAGTGTTTATGGGTCAACCCAACTAAACGTAGACCATTTTGATCCAAACCGAATGATAACTTGTTTCAACCTGAATTTGTTTAGACCCATTAACCAGACCCACCCATCTTGCCACCTCTAGTAAATACTCCTGTCTAAAAAATGTAATGTTTGACCTGGCACATGGTATAACTGAAATGTATGACTATTGGTCGTTTGACTTACTTTATTGAAACAGGGAGAGGCGAAAAGTGCTCAGCTTATAGGTCAAGCTATTGCAAACAATCCGGCATTTATCACTCTGAGAAAGATTGAAGCAGCTAGAGAAATTGCACAAACAGTTTCTGCTTCAGCCAACAAAGTCATGTTGAATGCCGATAATCTCTTGCTCAACCTTCAGGAAATGAGTCTGGAAAATAAATAGAAGCGGAATGTTTGGAAGGAACAGCTTTACCCTAAATATTTAGCATTTTCTGAACCTTGTTACCGTTTTGTAACCTGAAAATAACTTTTATTGAGGTTGATTCATATGATAAACTCGTAGGTTCGTTTATAACAACTTGATGTTTTTGATATTTGAATTTAAATAGCTGATAACTGAGAAACTACGTTTTAACTCATAACATGTGTGCACCTTGGAATCTATGATTTTGATTAATGTTCGGTTGATGATTGTCTACTCGCTAATCTGGTTTTTTTTTAACTATACATCATTCTTAAAGGATAGATTACTCTTGTTGGAGTGATAATGGTGCCGCCGTTGATGGGTGGCCGGCGTGATGGTGTCAGTGTGATGCGGATTTTTTTTTCTTTTTCATACGCATTCGTACATATATCTATATTAATATGTATATATAAAAAATAAAAATAAAAATGATGGGTCTCGGATTTCAGTGTGATGGTTGGGGTGTTGTTGATGTGACAGTGAGATGTTTTTCGGTGTCATTACTAGAAAATCTCTATTGTAACTTTGACAATTACAAAGTAGCTTGAAATTCGTGCTAGTTTTGTAATCTATGAAGCTAACATGAGATTATTTGAAGTGTCTCCATGATGAATACATTTCATGATTGAAATCAATTGTAGCAGGAATAGGAGCGGGATTAATATTAGCTATCTCGGTTAACATTTTGCTAAATAGCTTTGAATCAAAATTAAGAACAAAACTGAACTAGAATCACACGAATATCAAAGAAAACGGAAGAAAGGAACAAAGAAGTTGAAGAAATGAACGATTACCCATGACAATGGGTAAATACTAATAGTACTAGAGGTGAGAATTTTGACCCGTTTACTTTCGAATGGGTTGATTGTAATTGCATTCTATAATTTATAAATGGTTTAGTTAACAAAAATAGCTAAAAGAGGAACACGTCAAACGTGTTCAAAGTTGTACAAGTTTTTTCACTTTTATTTTAATGAAAAACGGGACAAAAAAGTGTTTATGGGTCAACCCAATTCAACCCGAATCTCTTTAGACCCACCCATATTGCTACCTCTAGTAAAGACTCCCAAATGTGATGTTTGACTTGGTACATAGTATAACTATTATTTATTTTTTTACTATTGGTCGTTTGACTTACTTTATTAAAACGTGGTGAGGCAAAAAGCGCTTAGCAGAAGCTGCTACGGAAATCGCACAAACAGTTGCTGCTTCAGCCAACAAAGTCCTGCTGAATGCTGATGATCTCTTGCTCAACCTTCAGGAAATGCGTCTGGAGAAGAAATAGAAGCGGAATGTCTTATGGAAGGAACAACATTACACTAAATATTAGTATTTTCTGAACCTTGTTACTATTTTTTTAACCTGACGATAACTGCCGGTCCTCTAATCCGAGATCTCCTTTGAACCCTAAACACTATTGATTGCGGAATAACCAATATGTATATGTAAACGGTGAAGAACAGCTGGTATAATCAAAAGATTGATTCTATTAAGCTTACGTGTTTGATTACAATCACGAATAGAACCTACACAATCGATTACAACACTTTAACACTCAAGAACAACTAGTTACGTGATCTAAACCCTAGCTCACGTACCTATTCTCGATATGAATGCTCTGACAACTTTCAACAACCACATTTATGATCCCGAGTCTGCTATTTATAGGCAGCGCGGAAACCAAGAAGAGTTACGCGCACCGTAACTCCTCAATTAAGGGCGTAACTCATTAGTTACGTGACCGTAACTAAGTTACGTGTCCGAAACTTACATAAATGCGTTTTGGACTTTACAACTCGATCTAATTACATTCTAACTCTACGACACATTCAAATGAATACAAATACAGACAATAATGCTCCAACAAACTCCCCCTTGGATGTAGCTTGTATTCTTCAAAATTGTCTTGAACTTTTGGTGTCGAGAGATCGAGAGTTGATCCTTTAAACTTCATAGAGAGCTTCTACGGTGTACAGTCTGCAACCGATAACTTGCGAATCTTTCTGACAGCTAATCTTCATCATTAAGCAACGCGGCTCCATGAATATCAGCTTCGAGTCCTTGACTTCCAGGAAGTGCTAAACTCTTCAAGATCCGATCCTTAACTTTGTAAAACCTGGCTTACAAAGACAAAACTGACCAAATACGTGTTTTTGTTCTTTAAACTGATAAAATTTCTCATTTTTCAGAAAACACGTGATAAAACCTTTTAACCATAAACGATACGTGACAACGAAGAAAATAAACATAGAAATAAAATATATTTGGATTTTTGTTTGTTTTCTTAACCTAAAACCGAAAATCTTTTTGTGGTTTTCAACTATAAGCTATTCACACTACTCTAGCAACCTACAAAAGGGCAAATCTTTTTGGATAGGGATTAGTTTGCTTTTAGGATCATATCGCAGAAGTCGAATCACAAGAATCAGCCGATTATTAGTATATTTGTCCTCTTAAATACAACATAGATATCATATAAAAAATCTTCCGATTATTTAGATTACAACTGTTTATATGGATCCCACTTATATTTACACTTAGCTAAATCCGAACTTCCCTCAAAGCGTCATCAAACTTTCAGTATTTATTTAGGAAACCCGTCACCTTATTCCTATTTTATTAACTACTCTAAGTATTGAAAAAGCATACATATAGTATAAAGTTTAAGCACTTATGCATTTTTCATAATTAAAGAAGCCTTTTTTTTATTTTTTATTTAAATAAGCTTAAGAAGCTTTATTGACTCGTAAACTCCTCCCTCTGTCTTTGCCGTTTATCAAGTAAGCATCAAGAGTTACGGAATTCTTATTTGACTCTACTCTCCCCTTTATACTAACTGCAGGAAACTATGATTTCGCAACCTTATAGAATCCTGGAGCGCCTCAAGGATACGAGTTTTACTTAGATATAATTATTTATAACTCCTCACCTTTATACTAACTTCAAGGAAACTATGATTTCGCAACCTTATAGAATCCAGGAGCGCCTCAAGGAATTTTTGAGTTTTTAATAATTATATTAATAAAAAACTCTTTGAGTTTTAGAAAAAAACGATTTATTATATTTTTTTGATTTTCTCTCAATTTTTCTTTTCCTCGCTTTTTCTATTACTCTCAGATACTTATTTATATATATATATATATAATATCCTATGGTGACAGATTCCAGGCACACCGAAAGTTTTCAGCTTATCACTGAGATGAACAAACTTAACCGTGTTACCCATTAGAAACAGGTTCGGAAAATTGTTTATATGATATTGGCCGTACCTACTAATACATCGAACAAACACTTATGATTCTGATTTTTAAAATCCGCGATGTACTATCATTTCCTAAGGTTTTCACAAACTTTCTCCCCCTCTTTTTATGTTTTTCTGATTTTTATTGATTTTATAACTATACAAATCCTAAAAAAACTTAAAAGGAAAAGTTTCGAAGTCACGATCAAAGATTTAGGTTTTTATCATTTGGACACTTTATACTCAATTGAGATTATTTATTCTTTGACTCAATGAGTTTCAAAAACTTTAGACTCAGTTGAGATTATTTAACTTTAGACTCGACGAGTGTCAAAACTTTAGACTCTTTTGAAAAGAGTTTTGCATTTAAGCAAAACGGTTTTTGTTCGAGTTCGCAACTGTTATATGTTGCGAAGTCTAAACACTTTAAACTTAAAATATAAGTATGTAAATTAAGCTTGAAAGTAGAAGTTTGAACGCAAACCGGACCACGTAACTCAAATAGGAATTAAAAGCCTACCGAATCACGCATCACACACATTACAAACAATCAATCAAGCAAAATAAACATCGATATATCAAAAGACGGTTACAGATATTACAGACAAAAGAATATTGTTTGAGCTGGGAATGTAAGAAATACCAAAAAGCCAGCTAATAATCTGCAAACAAAATCTATGCTGCTTCCTCAACCACCAACGGCAAATTCTTCGAGTGGTAACCCTTTTCGACACAGATGTGAACCACATGGGAGAAGACAATGCCAAAAGATTTTTCATTCCATGCTGAATAAATCTTCACCTGATGCAGCCGCTTCAGGTCTTCTTCAGAGAGGCAGAGAAGATGGATAGGATCAAAGATCCTTAGTAATACTTTCCCATCTTTGTCAAACATCACTGCCTCCCGAGTCTTCTCGTCAAAGCCCCAAGAATCAAGGTCTGCCAAGAAATCCTGAGGTAAAGAAGGCATCCTGATGCGCCAAAGCTGCTTCACCTCTGGGTATATGTGTTTCACCTCTCGCTTTCCCGTCTTGGGGTTCTTCCTCTTTAACTTCTTGAGCACAGGCCTGGTGAGAATGAAGTTTTCAAACTTCTCATAGTGGATGTCGGACCGCAACCGAATGTAAAAGAGCTTTGAAGCATCCGAGGTGAGGTTCGTCGGTTCCAGATCCGCAAGACGCTTCAACTCATAATAAGGCAGAGAGTTGAACGTTGCGTACTTCATCCTCATGTACTGCACCCCATCTGTCCGCAGCAAGGCAAAGAAGTCGGTGTTATCGATGTAGCGCCATGCAAGAATGAGCCTTTTGCACTGGCCTACGAGATTACAACCGGCGATAACACCAACTGTGCCAAAAACTGTGTGATCTATCTCCCTCCCTCGGCTATCAACGTAGTGAACATGAGTTTTCACGGGAGGAGCGGGAACAACTGGGGGCTCCGGTTCTTCTACTTCTTTAGACTTCCCCTTTGAACCTGAAGAGGAAGCAGACTTGTCTTTTGCGCCAGGTTGAGCCTGTGATGCGGTGGCTTTCTTCAATCTGGCTGAGTCGACCTCGTCCTCGGAGTCCTCAAACATACGACTCCCTTGGACCATAGAGGCGGCATCACCCTCTGGCATCGGCATGGCATCGAATCTGGGAACTACCGTAGTAGAGCCCTGAGCAGACATAGTAGGCCGAGCCGCCTGGATTGGGTGAGAATGTATACCTGCATCAAAGAAAACAAGTGCAAGATTAGGGTTAGTGGACTCCCCCTGAGTGGGAGCGTCCTTAGCAGGAGAATCCTGATCCTTAGCAGGACCGGAGGCAGATTCGCCTTGTTGTCCCGGTCCTGAAGGATCTGCTTGCCCTTGTTCTCCGGAGCTCATGAGAGAAAGAGCACCGGGACCACCCATATCATCATCAGGCTTGGACTGATCATCTTTATCGTCCTTCGGGGCATCATCGTCATCACCCTTATCATCTTTCTGAGCTTCATCCTCAGCATCGTCGTCCTCATCATCATCATCGTCTTGCTCGCCTTCCTCGGCTTTCTTCTCATCTATAAATTCATCAAGACGTTCATTGATGTGATCATACTCACCCCGAACCATTTCCACATCTTTCTCAAAACCAGCTATCTTCTTCTCCAACGATTCAATCTTTGCATCGCGAGCCTTCACCTGACTTTCTAGCTTCTTGATCCTCTTTTCATGCTCACTCAGTGAGCCCTGGAAGGTAGCTAGCTGCTTCTGCATCTGACTCACCAGATCACTTAAACCAACAGTGATCTGAGGGCGAGAAGAACTGCCCGATGGAGTAGAAGTCACCACAGGTGTGGAGGTAGTGAATATTGGTGGAGTGGATGTGAGTGTTGGGGGTGGAGGAGGTGTAGTAATGACTGGTGGAGGAGTGGTGGTGATTGGTGGAGGAACGGTGGTGGTAGTAGTGGTGGTGGTGGCAGTGGTGTGCTTTGACTTCTTTACCAAAGGTTGTTCCGGGGAAACCTCTGGCGAAGCAGGAGAGGAGCGGGGGCGCTTGATCACTGTTGAAGGTGGAGATTGCTCAAACGTACCCGGCTGAATGCCTCTGAACTCGGCTGATTTCATCCTGACTGTACGGACATGCTTGGGCGAAGGAACTATAACTTCCGGTTCCTTGAACTTGACGCCCTTTACTGCCTTGCCTTTTAGTGCAGTACTCAACAAATCAGCCCCTGCCTTTGCATCTTTCTTCATAATCTTCTTACGTCGAGCAGCATATGATTCCACAGGAATAGTTTTCTTGAGAACCTCTAACTCGCTCAAAGCTTGCTGCGCCTTCCGTGCGGCATCGGTGAGTTCAACGGTCTCTTCCGACTCCGCATCACTGTCACTATCATCATCTTCTCCCGATGATGAAGACTCTGAATCAGATGACTCGACCACATCCACTTTCTTCTTGCCTTTATCTTTCCCTTTGGAATTTCGCTTGCTCGAAGTACCTTCAGCATCAGAAGCCACTGACTTGGACGACCTCCGAGACTTGGTTTGCTTCGGGGAATCAGGAGTAATCAGATGATCATAAGCGTTGAGCGCTGGTGCTTGAAAGTCAGCATCAATCAAGGCACCCTGAAGTTCTAACCCAGCACCGACCCCTCTGCAGTCGGCAAAATAACGGGGATTTATCTTCTGCGCATTTCCGTACGGCCCGGTATAAACTAGGTCCGGTAGGAGATGATCGATCATCAATGTCACAAATCGAGGATATTGATCGAATGTCTTCTTCTTATCCTCCAGATTCCAGATCATATTGTTGAGAATAAATCTGGAGGTGTTAAACTTGTGGTTGAAGACCAGAGACACCATCAGTGATTGACCCCTTCTATCCAGTACATCATAACCCCCTTTCCACTTAGACATGCACATAATGAGTGTGTGCATGAGAAAGCGATATAGCATAGGCATTTGAGACTTCAAGAACTGGAGGGAGTCTAGACGCCCGGAATAACCCATCTTTCGAAAGCACCCGAAGATTGTGTTATCTGGAAGTACATCAGTAGCATCAGCGGAATCACGGAATTGAAGAACTGTGCGGATGACATCTTCAGTAACAACCACTGGAAGATCCCCAATCATAGAGTCAATAGAGGGTGGAGAGACCGATGTGTTTACACCCGCATTTCTCCAGAATTCGTGAATAAGATCCAGCTTCAATCTTGGATCTACTCGGAGGGCGTATGCAATAGGGCTTCGAATCAAATAATTGATAATCCCCTCGAACCCTGGGCCTTTCTCAGCAGATAGTAGTGCTACTGAGTTGTGTCTCTTTATGGCCACATCCTTCTTAGGCGCCATTCTACACATAAAGACGACAAAAACTCGTACATACGCACATAAACTGCTAAAAGACGTTGTAGACAACATCCTAGACATGCATAGACTACTTTTGAGTGAAATGAGGTTACGCTGCAATTGTTAGGATCAATTACGTTAAGCAAATTGAATTTGCAAAAACAGACGTTAATCTGTTGACAGTTACGCGCCCGTAACTGTATAGTTACGCGCGTAACTTGTCTTACGTAATAGATTTTTGAAAAATTTGGGCAGCATAACTGGACAATTCAACGGTCGAGAACATTTTCTTTAAACAGTTACGTGCACGTAACTGGGAGTTACGTGCCCGTAACTGTAGTTACGTGCACAATAAAAATTCTTGAAACATGAGTTACGTGCACGTATCTTTCAGATACGTGCCCGTAACTAGCAATTACGTGCAAACACAGATATGTGATTATCTAAGTTACGTGCACGTAACTCTCAGTTACGTGCCCGTAACTATAAGTTACGTGCCCATAACTAAAGTTACGTGCCCGTAACTGTTCGTGACCCTCTGTTTTTCTTACGTTCAATAAAACTCTAAATACGCTATGGTTTTTATCTTAAAATCAAGTCAATAGCAGTATTCCGAGTAGTATTAGTCTTTACACTACACACATTTGATGACCGTGTAGAAAAATCATGTTTAAACCTAAAATTTAGGGCAAAAACAACATTTTCTTTAATCCTTAGTACACGCCAAATTTTAAGCACAGCCGTCACGAAAAAAAAAAAAAAAAATTTAAGAAACCCTAATTTTTAACAGCCGCCAGAAAAATGAAAAACCCTAATTTGCTTAATTTCCAGCCGCCAAAAACTGAAGAGCCTTAATTCCCAGAATCGATTAAAAACCTGATATAATCCTGAACCAAATCTCGATAGAGAGCAAACAGTGCGTTTGCTCTGATACCAATTGTAGGTCCCAATGGTCCGATCTACAGGATTAAACCAACTAATCACGAGGCGGAATCTCGTAATCAGTATATCAAACAAGTTTATAATCGAATGCAATCAATAATAACAAACACGAAATACCAGATTCTAAATACTTTATTAATTGAATCACTCAATTATACAATAAAGTATTCTCAGAGTTTTCCCTCTCAAACTCTCTGGAATCCTTAACCTTCTACCCTAAACCTAATGCCTCTTTATATAGACATGTTTCATAGGCTTAGGCCACTAATGGGCTCATGGACTATGCAAAGTCCATTAACACCCATAACAGACTAAATAGCCCACTTAACAATACAATGTTATTGGGCCATTACAAACTCAAATAAACTATAACTAAAGACTTAATTAATCTAGAACAACTGTCACACAATTTGCACCAACAAACTCCCCCTTGACTGTTGCTTCTAGATTCCGTTATACGCTCAAAGTCTTTATAGTCTTTTACTCGTTGTGTTCCTTGCAGGTTCTTCTAACTCATCATTTTCTTGAATAACTCCCCCTGAATTGTTGCAATAATTCAGTCTTCTCCGTTTAAGCTTGTGAAGATATTGTCTTCTCCGTTTACGCTTGTGAAGAGTTAGGCAGCTCCATTTGTTGTTGTGAACTTCGTTCTTTATCAGAGTCTTCATCACGAGTTGACTCAACTAAGTTCATCACTTTTTCTTGTATTCTCCGAGCTTCCATAAATGACAACAAAACTCCCCCTGAGCTGTCTGACGATGAACAACGTCTCAAACAGCAGTTTCAAGAGTAGAGTCTTGTACGCGCCTCGAAACCTGCAAACAAACGTTAGTAATTTTTTTTTTTTTTTTTTTTTTTTTTTTTTTTTTTTATAAGATATCGACACGAAATTTTGAGCTTTTCATGTCGATTCTATTTTTCATAAAAAGAAATTACAAAGTTACAAAAATATCAGCTAAAACGGGCAATAATCAGTTATGGTGGGGAACCCATGCCATAACACGTCTAGATTGTCCTCTTTCGTTCACGTAGAAAAATTCCTTGAAGAAACCATCATCTTTAGTAACAACATCTTGAAATTTAGAATTCAGGTGGTTCCTCGGTGGACAATATGATCTCGATTGCTGATAAAGTGAATTTACTCTCTGACTCGGACAGTATGGAGTAGAACTTCTGAAAGACGGTCGAAATGGACGCGGTTGAAATGCACGATCATTAGAAACACCTGTGTGTTCCTGTTTCCTAATCCACTTTTGAGGCACCTGTTTCCGTACAGGTGAATATGACCGAGCCATTGAGTGCCGAGCATGCTGCACCTGTTTCCGTACAGGTGAGTGTGAATGAGCCATTCGTTTTGTCGTCGGTGACGACAATCTGCTAACTTGCTCTTTCTTCGGAGAAGGCGATCTGTTGGCTTGCTTTCGCTTCTTTGTTGGACATACCGAGGCAACGTGACCATGTTCCCGGCATTTAAAACACTTCAAGTCGTCCATGGGGTGTTTGGGTTTTGAGTTTTCAGCTAGTGTACTCATTGTCGTTTCCGAAACACTTGACTCAGTTGAAGTACTTGACTCAGTCTGATCGTCCCTTGTAGAGGAAGATTCACAAGAAGAGTCAACACTGTTTGCCTTTACATCACATTCAGATTTAAGAAAACTGTAATTGTGATTAAAAGGTGGAGGTGTTTCATTATATCCCAAACCTGCAGTATTCCCACTTGTGCGTTGACGACCTAAGATGGAATTCAAAGTACTGGAAGAAGTACGGAACTGTTCGATCTTCCTTTCTTGCTCAGTTAATCGTATTTCACAAAGTTTTAACTCTTGGACTTTCTCAGCAAATTTTTTCTTTTCAGTTTCGATACATTCATACAATATGTCAACTTTTTGTGTTAAAATACCGACATTCGATAAAAGAGCCGTTCGATCTGTTTCAGTTTTATGATATTGCCTTGAAAATTCATCCCTTTGATAAGTTAAATTTGAGATGGTTTGTCTGAAAGCAGTTTGCTGAGATTCTAAGGCGGATACTGACTTAGTTAATTTATCGTTTTGAAGAGTTAAACTTGTAAAAGATTTGCAGAGCTCTTTTACGGATTGAAGATCAAGAAGTACCTTTGTCTTCTCGGTTTTTAGGTCGACAATCTTTTCAATGAAGTTTTCGTTGGATAGGTCCAACGTATAACTGCGAACCTTTGAATCATCTTCATCATTTTGAATATCCTCTTCATTCGAGCCAATTTCACTTGTAGTACTAGGATCACCTGCTGTACTACTGGCTTCACTACGAAATTCCTCAATAAATGCCGTTGATGCTGATTTATACACTCTCAATCTTTCAATCACGTCTTTCAGAGATAAGCATGTATACATATCGGTATTGATATTGAGTTCAACTTTTATCAATTTTATCCATGCCTCCCAATACTTAGGCAAAGCCTCCAAAAATCTCTCTATTACTTTCCCTCCAAGCATTATACGATATTTGCGAATTTCTGTAATAAGATCGTTGTATCTGGTGACTGTATCTTCAAAATCTTCGTTGATACCTGCTCTGAACGTATCAAATTCATGTTTAAGAATGGCTCCTCTACTTAAACTTGGTTTATCAGTTGGACTATCGCATGTAAAAGAATACATATCTTAAATTTTTGTTAAATTAATTAAGTCGTCCAATTAATTTTAAGTCCAATAAACGGTCCAGTCCAAATTAACGAGTCCGATTTCAATTTAGAAGTCCAATCCAAAATGAACAGTCCAATAAGCGGTTCAGTCCAAATAAATCAGGCCCAGTCCACTAAAAGCCCAACTAAAATCTGTCCCAAATTGCCACAATAATCTGCTCACAAACAATTCACGAAGATGTTTTTCAATTTAACCACGAAGATGATACAATTAAACAACCACGAAGATGCTTAATCACGAACTTGAAGAATTATCTGCCACGAATATCAATCGATAACAGCTCACGAACATCAACAAACTTGAAGGAGATAATCTGACGAAGATGATCTTCGTTGAGGATGATAATCAGCGACGAAGATGACCTGACGAAGATGATCTTCGTTGAGGATGATTAAACGAAGATGGTTCTTGGACGGAAGATAATGTTCGTCCTTCAATTGATAGTGCTCACGCGAAGATGATTGGATGATGACACGAAGATGATGGCGAAGATGGTTGTTCGTCGCTGCAACTAATCAAGCCACGAAGAAGATGATTACGAAGAACTCTGAAACGAAGATGATAAAATTGAGAATCAGTCTTGACGAAGATCGAAGATGCCGAAGATGGTGGCTGATGAAACGAAGATGATGATTTGAGCCGAAGATCATGAAATGGTGTTCGCCGCCGCTGTTTGTTTTATTTCCCCAATTTGATCTCAATTGCTCTGCTGATTGATACGAAGATGATGAAATGTCTGTGTGTTGTGTCGGCAGAGAAGAAAAGAAACATTTCCCAAAGTCAATTATTTTACTCCACTATCTTGTCCCCTTTTAAATAATTCCAATCCCCTACTTTTAATTTCCTCCACCGCCCAGCTGATTTCTTTAATTTATTTCCACAGAAATGTCTTTTGTTTGAGGCCCAATTAAGATTAGTTGGAGCCCAATTAACAAACAATAGCCCAACTTAAAATTTAACGAAGAGCCCAAAACAACACTTAGTACACGCCAAATTTTAAGCACAGCCGTCACGAAAAAAAAAAAGAAAATTTAAGAAACCCTAATTTTTAACAGCCGCCAGAAAAATGAAAAACCCTAATTTGCTTAATTTCCAGCCGCCAAAAACTGAAGAGCCTTAATTCCCAGAATCGATTAAAAACCTGATATAATCCTGAACCAAATCTCGATAGAGAGCAAACAGTGCGTTTGCTCTGATACCAATTGTAGGTCCCAATGGTCCGATCTACAGGATTAAACCAACTAATCACGAGGCGGAATCTCGTAATCAGTATATCAAACAAGTTTATAATCGAATGCAATCAATAATAACAAACACGAAATACCAGATTCTAAATACTTTATTAATTGAATCACTCAATTATACAATAAAGTATTCTCAGAGTTTTCCCTCTCAAACTCTCTGGAATCCTTAACCTTCTACCCTAAACCTAATGCCTCTTTATATAGACATGTTTCATAGGCTTGGGCCACTAATGGGCTCATGGACTATGCAAAGTCCATTAACACCCATAACAGACTAAATAGCCCACTTAACAATACAATGTTATTGTGCCATTACAAACTCAAATAAACTATAACTAAAGACTTAATTAATCTAGAACAACTATCACACAATTTGCACCAACAAACTACATAGTTACGTGCGCGTAACTTCCTAATTACGTGCACGTATCTCTTAGTTACGTGCGTAACTTAGAGATACGTGACCCATTTTTAAACTTGTGTTTTTCGCGCGTTTTCTCGATTTTAAACTTGTTTTAAATCATGTTTTTATCTTTAAACTATTACCGAATAATAGAAAACAAGTTTTTAACCTTTAAACTCTATCCAAGAGATATAATGACCATTTGCAAACCTTTACACTTTATCTCGAGATAAAGAACCTTTACACTTGACGGGAAGGCATCAGTCGAGCATGTTTAAGCACTCGGAGCCTTCCAATCGTCAAGAATTAATTCCAGAAACCGTCTATCCAGGAGAACTTGATCCATAACACGTATGTAAGCTCATATGATTCCTCCTGACACTGCAAATCACTTAAAAAACACGAGAACCGTAAAATGGAAAAAATAAAAGCTATAAACCTAAGAAAAGTTAAAATCTTTTTGTATTTTTAATTTTAAAGAACTTAGAGATTAAACTACAACTTAAACCAAAAATCTTTTTGAGTTTTTAATTTTTTAAAATACTTAAATATTTACAAAAATGGTGGTTCGTGTCAAGCGATTTCTAAAGTGGTGAGACGGTTTAACTTGATCAGTTCTTCAAATCGCCCCTAGTGAAAAGCTTTTGTCAAAAGATCGGCCTTTTGATTTTCGGTGGCGATTTGGAGTAACGTGATCAAGTTCTTATCATAGCAATCCCGAATGAAATGAAAACGAATACTTAGATGTTTCGTTTTCGAATGTTGCACCGGATTGCGTATGATGCACACCGCTGCTGTGTTGTCTATATTAATAGGGGTGCGAGAAACAATCAAACCATAATCGCGAAGCTGATGCTGGATCCAAAGAACTTGAGCACAGCAACTTCCCGCAGCAATGTATTCAGCTTCCGCAGATGATAAGGATACCGCGGTTTGCTTCTTGCACTACCACGAGACTAAACGCGATCCAAGGAACTGACAGCCACCAGTCGTGGACTTCATGTCAGAATTGCAACCCCCATAATCAGAGTCTGAATACGCCGTCAGCTCGAAGTCTTGATCGTCATACGGATACCAAAGACCTAGAGTAGGTTTCCCTTTGAGATAGCAGAGAATCCTCTTCACGGCCTTCAAATTGCATGCCTTAGGCGCAGCTTGATAGCGTGCGCACAAAGACACAGCAAAAGTGATATCCGGACGAGATGCTGTAAGATACATCAGTGAGCCTATCATCGACCGATACAGCTTCAAATCTACAACATCTTCGTGAGGTGCTGGACCAAGTTTGTGATTAATCTCGAGAGGAGTGCTGACCGGTCTGCAGTCTAGCATCTCGAAACGAGTCAATATGTCTTGCACATACTTGGTCTGATGAATGTAAATTCCCTTCTTCGATTGTTGAACTTGCAAGCCCAAGAAGAAGTTCATTTCACCCATTGCACTCATCTCGAATCTTGACGTCATCAACTTCTCGAAATCTTTACACATCGAGTCATCAGTTGACCCGAAGATGATGTCGTCGACGTATATCTGAACCAACAGCAAGTGTTCCTTTCTTTTCTTCGTGAACAAGGTTTGATCGACCGTGCCTCTTGCAAACCCGTTGTTTGTCAAGAAGTCAGAAAGCGTTACGTACCAATCTCTCGGGGCCTGGTGAAGACCGTATAAGGCCTTGTTTAGCTTGAAAACGTGATCAGGATGTTCGTAATCCTCGAAGCCCGGTGGCTGAGTGACATAAATGTCTTCACGTATCTCGCCATAAAGGAACGCGCTCTTCACGTCGAGTTGATAAACCTTGAACCGTCTGTGGGAGGCGAATGCAAGGAACAGCCGAATGGATTCCAAACGAGCAACTGGTGCGTAGACTTCATCGTAGTCTAGACCTTCGACTTGTTCGAAACCTTGAACAACTAAACGGGCTTTATTCCTCACAATCTCGCCTTTATCATCTTTCTTAATCTTGTATACCCACTTAGTCTTCAATATCTTTTCTCTCCTTGGAGCCTTAACCCTTTCCCACACATGCAGCTTTAGAAACTGTTGAAGTTCCTCTTGCATAGCTTCTACCCAGAACGGATCATCTAGTGCGATAATGACGTTCTTTGGATCTATTTGAGATAGAAAGCATGCTTCGAAGATTTCCAGAAGGGCGGTACTTGCTTCATAATCATCCAAAAATCCAGGAAGTTTCTTTTCCCTAACCGATCTTCTCGGAGTAATGACATTTTCAGGCTCAATTTCTTCTACAGCAGCTTCATTTTCTTCTACACCTTCTTCCTGATTAATCACATTTTCCACGACCGGAGCTGGAATTTCTGCTCCATGATTAGGAACATCAGCATTGGAAGGTTGAGCATTTTCGTTGCCAGCAGATTCCTCTTCGTCACTTTCTTCTGGAGGATTGTCAAGCTGGGCTGCTGAATCTTGAAAAGAATCGTCATCACTGTCTGAAACATCTGATGCAGTTTCGAAGACTGGTGGATCTGGCTGAGTCGGAGCTTGTTGAATAGCTGGAAGCTCAATGACTAGCTCCGGAGTCGGAATCGGAGCAGATGAAGTGGACGGTGATGCATCTTCACTTTGAGTTTGAAACTGATTAAAGAATGTATCATCAATTTCTCCCCCTTGCATCATGACCACTTCATTGCGTGTCACCGGAATGGATGCACTAGGATAATCGAGGTTGAAAGACTGAAATAACGAATCATAATCGAAGAAGTGTTCCGGACCATCACCAGGTGTAGATGGGGTATACCGAAAACAAGTCACCTCATAAGCTTCTTCAATTGTGCCCGTGGTCTTATCAAAAACCCTTCTACTTGGAGACTCTGCCGAATAACCGAGAAAGTATCCAGGATGCGTCTTTTCACCAAACTTGGAGATCCTTTCCTTTGTGATCATGATCTCACAAGGACATCCAAACGGTTCGAGGAACTGCAGATTCGGTTTTCTTTTGTTGATCAATTCATAGCTGGTCTTGTTGTGACGCTTGACCAAAGAAACCCGATTGAGAACATAGCATGCTGTATTGACTGCTTCGGCCCAGAAAGAAACTGGCAGTTTAGAATCCGAAAGCATCGTACGAGCCGCTTCGATGAGAGTTCTATTCTTCCTTTCTGCAACTCCATTTTGCTGCGGAGTTCGAGGAGCGCTGTACTGATGAGAGATACCCTTAGATAAACAGAATAGCTCCATGTTGTTGTTTTTGAACTCCGTGCCATTATCACTCCGAATCGACTTGACCTTTAACTCGAGAAGGGTTTCTAGTCGAAGAAGGAGAAACTTTAGTCGTTCAGTTGTTTCATCCTTCCTCGCTAGGAAGAAAACCCATGAGAATCTCGAGTAGTCATCAGTGACTACCAAACAATACGATTTGCCTCCCTTACTCTTTACACTTACAGGACCGAAGAGATCCATGTGAAGTAATTCCAGTGGAGCCGAGATGGAGTTCACAAGCTTTGACGGATGCGACTTCTTGTGTTGTTTCCCCTTTACACATGAAATACATGAGTCATTCATCGCAAAGCTCATTTTGGGAACTCCTGTGACAAGCTCGTGCTTCACCAGATAATTCATCCTTCGTAAGTTAATGGGGGCCATCCGTCTATGCCACATAATTGACTCCCGCTCCGAAGCTTTAGACACCAAGCACAGATGCTCTTCACTTGATGTAGCTTTAGACATATCAAGATAGTAGATGTCGTTGACTCTCGGAGCTCTAATCAGTACCCAGTATGGGTCGATCACAAAACCTTCACGGAGAATCATACACTCTTTGCTCGTGAAGAGAGTAGAGAACTTCTCATCACACACTTGTGACACACTGAGAAGATTATGCTTTAACTCTTTAACATAGTTGACATTTTGAAAAGTCACTACGCCGTTAGAGATATTTCCTTGTCCCGTAATCTTTCCACCCTTTTCCCCCGCAAACAGGACATTGCCACCATCAACCTCAATGTGATCGGTCAATAGATGACGATCTCCCGTCATGTGCCTGGAACAACCACTGTCGACACACCAAATGTTCTTGCCGCTCGGTCGCTTAGGTCGTCCCTGCACATTTAAAATAGAGGATCAGTTTTGAATGGGGACCCAAGCCTTAACAGACTTGGGTCGTCCATTTACATCGAGAATGATCACATCAACCTTTTGGTGTTTTTCTGGCAATCGGTTGAAATTGATGTGTCTTCTGATGTTTGGGTGACTTTTGT